>APFE030561825.1:82812-161868 GCA_000404065.3 Pinus taeda | reverse complement strand
TTTCGATATCGAGTATCTAATCCGAACATTCAGCTCAGAGAGCCATTTAAGTATGAAAATTTCAAGCTTGCTGCTAACCGATTCCCCCTCTATGGTGAAATTGTTTTGAGGGTAGGGCCATCCTGGTTAGGATATAGGTTCCGGAGTCCAATCATTTGGCATCATGCACCCGGATACTAAGCCCTGTATGAGATGCCCGAGGGCTAGACAAGCCATTTCTTTGACCATCTAGTTTTGCATCATGGGTGTAGGCCCCCACACGAGATTCCATCTCCAGCCTACTCCCTCACTCCTCTGCATGTCAACTACAATGTTTTCATGAGGCCATGAAAAAGGGTAAGCTGGGGGGTGTGTGGAGTATCAAGGAAGGTATGTTTCGATGGTCATTTAGATATCTTTTCATGAAAACTCAAAAGCCTTTTGCATGGGAAACTTAGATAATGATAAGAATTTATAACAAAACATGAGAGATTAATGGGAAGCATTGATAATCATCATTTCTATGTGCAGGAGGGAGGAAAAGCAGAAGGTGGCCATTCCAAAAGTAAAGATAAAGAGGAGATAACTGCTTTCCCTTTGACGGAAGACCGGAAGCGAACCAGATCGAAACGGATCAACCCAAGAAAGGGTGTGGAGATACTATCACGGAACAGAAGAAGGAAGAAGTAACGTAGCATTAATGATTCTGCGAATCCCTCAGGATCTTAGATCCTGAGGGATCGCTATTTTACCTATTTCTGTATCTATATGTCTCCGCCATTTCTCCTATAAAAGGAATAGCACTGTTGGCTATGGGGGTGTAATTTTTCTTTTAAAGAAGATCATGACTATGATCTTTATGTTCTGTTGAAGACTTAAGTTCCTGTAATTTTATTGCATGCCTTAATACAGACTTGTTCACTTTTTATCTTTGAGCCTGGATCCATCTTAAGCGGTGTACCCCTGGAGGCTAAGGGCCTGGCCCTGGAGGACACTTGCTCTTGTATTATTACGCATGGTTTCCGTGTGGTTTGTTCATAGAAGTAATCTAGTAATCTGATGTGTTTTGAAATTATTCTATTACATGCTCTGTTATGATTAACTCATTTCGTGTTCTTGAACTTTATATTGATGCTATGTTATTTTACCAATTCTTTAAGTATTGATTAATCTCTACAGGACACTATTACTCTATTACAGAATTCTTCATGATTGTGTTTTGCATTATAACAAGTCATCTGGAAAGGTTTGTTTCACATGCTTATCGAATGTGGCTATTCTTTATTGTGAGATGCAATCGTATGCATTTTAACAGAAGCAGATTAAGTATGTTGCATTTCTAAGGTTTTACAGTATTGTTCCATCATATAATATTGAGGGATTGGTGTTTTGATTGGCCTGGTTAAATAGAGTTGCAGCTTAAAGAACTCGATTATTGATTATTTCGATTGTTGTTCGACTCCTAAACTGCTGTCCCATTTACTTGCTGTTCCATTTATCTGCTGTTCCATTTATTTGCTGTTCTATTTATTTGCTGTTCTATTTACTTGCTGTTCCATTTATTTGCTGTTCCATTTCAAATTGTTGTTCCATTTCCAGATTGCTAATTTGCTGTTCCTTGAGGACAGACTTAGGCTGTAGCGGACCCCAGCATCTCCTACTTGGTCCCCAGACCTCTGATCTGATCCCATCAGCTATGAAAGGGATGTGTTATTGCTACCAAGCCCTTGGCTGATGTGCTGTTCTATTTCATTGCCATTTCCTTTATCTTCTATTTCATTTCTAATCATTAAGAACGATCCCAGGCTGTAGCGAGCCCAACATCTGCTATTTTGCTCCCAGACCTCTGATCTATTCTCATTAGTTATGGAAAGGAAGGGTTATTGTTTCCGAACCTTTGGCTGATGCAATACTTGGTGTGATTTGGTCTTTTGAGGTAGTTAAATTGTAGATTTGCATTAATTTACTTGCGTAGCTTTTAAATAGATGTACTACAGCATTACTCTGGCAAATGCTAAGCCTCAGACTGAGACACCCTTTGAAATAACCAGACGATCCCAGATTTGACATATTAATGTGAGGTAACTAGAGGTGAAAGAGACCCTTTTTATAGCTCTACACTTGTGACATACCTGTGGGTTTGGCCTGCCACTGTCGACGCTGGTCCATTAAATATACTAGCTCTGTCTCTTCTTCTGCTTTTTTGAAAACTGATTTTAGCCCTAGAAGTGATGGACATTGTTCAGTCATGTGATCCTTGGCATAGATGGTGCATGTATGAACCATATCCAATGGACACTCCCGTTGCCTGTGCTTCTTCTGGCAGCATGGGTAGAAAACGACCAAGTTCTGTTCTGTGAAGGCTTGTTTCTGTTTAGCCTATAGAATGTCCAAATCCATTATGAGGGTACCTAGGATGTCCATCTTGAAGTCTTCCAAGAGGTTACCGATTTCCATTCTTGTTATGCCTCCACTGCGTGGTTTGCTTCCTCTAGTCATAGGATCTCGGCTTCTTGACCCTATGCATGTGCTTCCTCACGAACACCTAATACATAAGCAAACGAATTCATCATAATATTCTTGAGAAATATCTCCTTTCCCCATCAAATTTAGAGTTTCTATCCATTCTTCTTTCATTCCCTTAATGAATATAGCTCTCAGGACTTCTTTTGGTAAGGTGGTGTGAGGAGATCTCTGCAAATTATAGTGAAACTTTTCAACATATTATTCTAGAGTTTCATTGTCATTTGTAGCCATCTTAAATATTTCATCTTTTAATTCCCTAGTCTTGCAAAAGTCCTGGTATCTTGTGAGGAAGGAAGTTTTCATATCATCCTAAGAGTTAATAGTACATCTTCCCAAACCCATGAACCATCTCAAGGCTGATCCTTTAAGAGTAGAAGGGAACATTTTTATTTTTTGAGGGTCAGTGGTATAGTCATATCCTCTACAAAGGAAATCAAACTCAAATAGGAAGGCATCAGGATCCTCAGTTATCATCCCATGAAAAGCTGGGATGCTCTACAAGGGAATAGATTTTATTGGGGCATTGGCCACTTGGTAGACTATGGGGTATTCCAATGTCAAGGTTTGACCTTGAGGTGGTTGATTTTTCATTTGGTAAAAAATGTGCCAATATCCTTCAGGGATTTCAGGGGGTGATATTTGAGTATGCGGAGGATTCACAATCTGAGTTTGTTTTATAGCACTGCCTAGATATAGGATCATAGGAGATCCTTGTTTAGACAACTGAGGTCTTGCCTTATCAGTTCCACTGGTTTCTTCCTCTCCTTCTCTTAAGTTACACGATTTTCCCTCTTGTAGAGGATCAGAATGTAAATTTGTTGTAACCTGAAGAGTCTGTTCAGATCCTCCAATTTGGATTTGAATCTCAGCATAGGCTGTAGATGGTGAGCCTATTGCCTTAGGGATTATAGTAGGGCCTTTCCTAGATACAGTTCAGAATCCTACTTATGTTTGAGACTCTGATTTTCTTACGATTTCGTCTATAAAAGTTGTTCTCCCAAGGTTCATCCATCCCTTGGGTTTTGTGGATTTAGGTGGAGGGTTTTGATCTTTTTCTATCTTTCTATTCCTAGTCATTCATAAAAATCCTATTCCTATTTAACCTCTATGCATTTTCTGAAAAGCGCACTGGTGAGCAAGCACTTTACTTACTAGTTACGCAGGTTCTTACCTCCCATTTTTAAAACCCAATTCTTTCACAACAAGATAGAAGGAAATCACTTTGAAACACTCTCCCTAGGAACAGAGCCAAAATATTGGTGCACTAAGATGTATTATTAAAATCAAACTTAATTCCTACATTAATTATCAACCCAGGGCAAGTCTTTTTATTTCAAGAGTGTCAGCACTATGTATGTAGTGAATTCAGAGGTCAACTTATAATGAAAGAAATTGGAACCGTTGCAATTTCTAATATATATCTCTTTAAATTCAATCCAAAACAACCCTGAAAGGTGTTATCACCTGGATTGAACCTCAGGTTGAAGGAAGGCAATGCCAGGGTAACCACAAACCACGCTTAGCCAAGTAGCTAGCCCTACTAGGCCAGGAGAGGACTCTCTCCGTGAGGATCTCAGCCAAGATGACTAGATCAAGAAAAGGATATTAGGCTAGGTATATTAGTACAAAGTTTTATTTGATTTTGAAGGGGTTTTGCTGGATCAGGAGGAGCTGGCCAGTTAGGGCTAGGGAATTAGGTCAAAATTGCTGGGTGTTCAATGGGGCAAGGTAGGTATAAGGCTTAGCACTCTAGGATTTGATAGGTGAAGTGTATTAAGACTAGTGAGGAGCTAGGAAGAGCATGTGATTACCATGGGTCCTTCCTAGATTGTAGAAAACATATAATGGTGAATATTTCCCCAAAGCAGAGCAGTGATGTTATGAATTTTGCCTATCAACTTGAAAACATTCACTTAGAAGCAATGAAATGATTAACGAAAAAAAAAAAACATACTAACATATGATCACAAGAGAAGAAACTATGCTAAAACTCCATACCACATGGATCCCATAAAAATAGCTGCAATTCTTATTAATCTCTTGCTAAACTTCTACAAAATGATGTACAATCAAGGTCTGAGCATCCAACTGAGTCCAACCCCTTACAATGAGAAAGAAGAATAAGATATAGAGATGAATTCAACCTCCTCCCATCCTCAGGGGTCTAATCCCTAATATGAAGAGCTAATATAACTAATACTGAACAAAAAACAAGAATATAGGCTTCTCAACAACTTTCCTCTAAAAGTGAAAAATTGATTCATTTTAGCTCAAACTGACTTCTAAAGCAATGAATCTACCCTCTATTACTATTTATCTATCATATTTACATGCCAAGTCATCATTTACAAAGGGAAACATCCTCCATGAGAGAGAATCCATGAACACAATAAAAAACTGGAAAAATAGCCATCCTGAGCAAAAACTGCGCTACGCGAAGTGTCAATCGCCCAACACGCAATGCCACTTTCGGGTCCCTTTTGGAGGCCTTTCCTGCATCCAAATTGAGCTCATGATAGCTCATTGAAAATATCCTCAAGTATACTTTCCCCAAAATCTAGAACTTCTGCATTTGAACCTAATTTTACCCTTTAAAACTTGATTCTCCCAAGACTGCTTCTATGTGTCCAAAAAGTGGCAGAAAGGTCATTCTTAGGGTGTTTTTTAACCTTTTGGTGGACCATTTGCACCCCCAAAAACTTTGAAAATATCTATGTTGCATGTCCTCATCGCTCTGAATCCAAAAATTCAAACCATTTCTCATTTGGGTGCCGCCACTGGCGCTGCGCGTTGAGCCACCTCCGAAATGCGCAACGCCATTTCCTGAACGCACAACGCCTCTTCAATCTCACTTTTAGCTTTCTTCCTGATGTCCAAAGTGAGCATGGGATAGCTCATTGGAAATCTTGTCGAGTCTAGTTTCCAGAACATCTTGCATTTTTCAATTTGGAGCTCACTTTCCCTATCAAAATTTCAATCTCCCAAGACTGGTCAAAATGTGCAGAATGAGGCTACCAAAATGCAGAGTGTTGTTTCTATCAACTTTTGGAGGTCTTCCTCAAATCCAAATTGTGTTCATTATAACTCATTGGAAATCTCTCTATGTCTAGTTATCATTTAAATCATTTGACTCATCAAAAAAGTCATTTGGTCACTCCAGCTAGGAGAAAGCTTGATTTTCCCAAGGTCACTCTTGAAGTGCATCAACTCTCCTGAGGCAAATGATGTTTTGGAAATTTCTCCCAAACCATAAGACCCATGTAAAAAATGAAATCTTTTTTTCTTCTTTGGCCTATGGTGAACAAAAACCTCTCTCACTTTTGTCAAATTCTTCTTTTCTTGCTCAGAAACATCATTTGAATAAAACCTATCTCGATGTGTGGAACAGGGGATTTGTAGAAATGAAGGGAAATGAAGGGGATGAGGGGCTTCTAATTTCTTGATAAACTTTTGGGAAGTAGGGAGGGATGTTCAGAAGTAGGGGCAAGTGGAATTTCAAGGATTGACTGAGGGGAAGGGGTTCAAAAGGGCAAAATAGAGGCCTAACCTAGAAAAGTGTCAAATTGTAGCAATAGGCTACGGTTTGTGGGAAAATGATGATTTTGAGGGATATCAATGATGGGGAGTGTTTAAGAAGGTATATTAAGGATAGGGGAAGGTGTATGAGCATTAGAATACAAGTTTTGTTGATGATTTGACCGTCCAAGAAAAATTACCTTCAAAACCCTAGGAAAGGGAAATGAGCCTTACCTAAGCAAAACTAAAGCGCAAACAAGCTGCAAAATTACCCATTGGAACTTGAAATAATGATGATAACTCTTTGAATGATGGTATACTCAGCCAAATGCTAACATGGAATTTTACTTGGAAAACTTAGGAAGGAGTGAAAACAATCCTAGACCTAATAACTAGTGACCAAATTCTACTTGAAGACTCACTGAAATGACAAAATTTGACTTTGACATCCTAAGACCACTTTGTAAGAGCATGTTTGATCGTTGGTGGAAGGCTGCAAATACTGACACTAACATTGGCTCCATTGGGGATGGTAGCTCCTTGGAGGTGCCAAGAATACCGTGGACTAAGTAGCCTTATCCAGTGGGCATGGAGTAAAAAAAACTCAATCTTAAATACATGGCTAAATACTAATGACTCGAAGACACAAACTAACTTTTACTCAACTAAAAACTAACTCGATACTTAAACAAAACTGACAAACTGGAAAAGATGCTAAAAATGGAGCTTATTCAATAAAACCTACTCTAACTATTCCATTCATCACCTAATCAAGTGAAATGAAACAACCAATGCAACCAAGTAAGAATTCTGGCTGCTGTTTGAATTCTTCGTTGGTGCTTGCTTATGAGCAACAAGAGAGAACTACTGAAATGCAACTCCCATGAAAACTTGTAAACAAATCCAAATTTTCCCAGATTGAATAATATGAATTCCCTATCTGACTCCAAAAATACTACATAAGGATCTTGAAATTCATGTGCACTTGGACTTAGCCCATCCAATGGATTACTTTTCTTCTCCTCATACCATGAATGCAAACTTTCACCTAAGCTTTGTGACGAGACTCCTGCTAAAAATGACAAAGAAACTGGTTGTTGGATCAAGTTTGTATCAATACTTTTTTCAAGATCACAATTAGCTAATGGAGGAATTTGACTGCAGACATCATCCAACACATTAGCTATTGGATCGTGAAAAACTTGAAAAGACTGTTGCAACCCATTTTCTATTGGTTACAATGAGATTGCATGATTTTCTACAGGCTTCTCATCCTTTATTGAAGATATACTATGCAAATTTCCCTTCAAAAACTGAAATGATTCAAAACATAATGGTACGGAATCATCTTGCATCATTTGATCATATGTTCTAGCTCCCAAATCTTCATCTGCAACCTGACATTTGATGGCATTTGGGGGCTGCAAATCTAGATATGAGAAGTCTTGAACAAGGATTTCATTACCCTCTAGATGGTCCAGATCAAAACTTATCGATAGTTGATTTATGATTGCACGAAAGTTGTCTCTGATGAACTGAAATGAAGTGAAACAAAGAGGTAAATATCCTTCACTTACTTCAAAATTTTCTAGACTTTCCTCCTCACTTCCATTGCTGATATCCATTGGTTGATCACTGAGCTACTGAAAGTGAACTTCCTCCTTCCACAAACTAATTGTTGAGTTGTCTACAAGACTAGATTTTGTTTGGAGAACATAATCATCATCATACTAATAAAACTTAGGCAAATCATCAGTATAAAACACATCATCAAGCATACATGTCAGATCAACAGATCTCTCTTCTCCAAGATGATCTATAAAACAATCATTATCAGATCTATGACAACTGGGATAAGAAAGAAAATGTTTTGGATCAACCACTTATTTTTCTTCAATCAGCGAGCCATGGTCTTGAACATCATACTCATTCCTTGTGGTGATATTTTGCATCATCTCTTCCACTGCACTTACCAAAATCTCAACCTTTACCTCTAAAGATGTCGATTCCTCTAGATCTATGTTCTTCATCTCTTCTTCCTTCAAATTTGCCCTTCTGATCAGCAAATTAGCCTCTACATCTACTGCATTGTTTTGCATCTCTTCAGGTGTTGCAAGGTTCCTTTCTCTTAGTTGAAACTCCATTTCCGGAACAAAGGCATATGGGTAGTGCAAGAGAGTGGATCCAGGAGGAGGCGTTATATTAGCAGGCATCGAAAAATAGACTTGGTTAAGCCTGGCAGAAAATTGTTGTACTGTCTCCCCTGGCAGTCTTTTCAGCTGGTTATACTCTTCTAGAATCAAGAAAGGGTTCTGTTTGACCACTCACTTGTCGAGGAAAACTTTGACGAACCGTTGTAAATCTGAGATGCTCACATCAAGCAGAGCTTTGAACCAACACTTGACTTTGTCTTGCAAAGAAAGAGCAAAAAGCCTAATACTGATATCCTCTTCATCAACTTCAAAAAGGTCAAGAAAAGACTCAAAATTCAGTACATGTCTCTCAGCAGTGATGTTGTCATAGTCACCATCAAATCTTGTTAGATATAGGTAATGATTTTTAGGGAAAGCATGGGATATAGGAGGTAAAATTAGATGCTTGTATCTATCTAGAATTTTACATGGTATAGGAGTATATACAAAAGTTGTAGAATTATTCTTGATCTCTTGAGGCTCATCATTTTGAAGACAATCATCATAAGATTTGGAATAAGGGTCTTGATCAAGATCAAAGGCATGCAAATATTTTGTATTCACAATATTCAAAGAAAAAGAATCACATATAGGTCTAGGATATTTTCTCAAGTACAATATACTTTGTAAAGCCTTCTTGATATTCTCAGGAAAAGAGAAGAAATAATTTATAGCAAAGAACATAATTTCTTGGATGAAATTCCAACTTGAATACCTGATATTTCCATATTGTCCTTTAATGTTTCTGCTGGCCAGGTTCATCCTCCAGGATCTAATCTCGAAACTGATTTAGAGTCACCAGGTGAATGACTTTAGCCTTCTGGTGTTTGATAGTTGTCCACCATCAACAATCAGATCTAAACTTGATACATTTTGATGAGGAACATAAAACTACGTCCCCAGTATGGTCGCCACTATGTTATCAGCTAGATTGAACCTCAGATTGAAGGAAGGCACTACCAGGGTAACCACAAACCATGCTTAGCCAAGTAGCTAGCCCTACTAGGAGAGGAGAGGGCTCTCTCTGTGAGGATATCAGCCAAGATGATTGGATCTGCAAAAAGGATAAGGATAGGTATAGTAGCACAGAGTTTGATTTGATTTTGAAGGGGTTTTGCTAGATCAGGAGGAGCTATACAATTAGGGCTAGGGAATTAGGTCAACATTGAAGGGTGTTCAATGGGGCAAGGTAGGTATAAGGCTTAGCACTCTAGGGTTTGATAGGTGAAGTGTTTTAATACTAGTGAGAAGCTAGGAAGATCATGTGATTACCATGGGTCCTTCCTAGACTGTAGAAAACATATAATGGTGAATATTTCCCCAAAGCAAAGCGGTGATGTCATGAATTATGCCTATCAACTTGAAAACATTCACTTAGAAGCAATGAAATGATTAACAAAATACACAAAACATACTAACATATGATCATAAGAGAAGAAACTGTACTAAAAATCCATTCCACATGGATCCCATAAAAATAGTTGCAATTCTTGTTAATCTCCAGCTAGACTGCTACAAAATGATGTACAAGCAAGGTTTGAGCATCCAGCTAAGTCCAACCCTTTACAATGAGAAAGAAGAAGATGGTATAGACATGAATTCAACCTCCTCCCACCCTCAGGGGTCGAATCCCTAATATGAGGTGCTAATCTAAATAATAATGAACAAGAAACAGGAATATATGCATCTCAACAACTTGCCTCTAAAAGTGAAAAATTGATTCATTTGAGCTCAAACTAACTTCTAAAGCAATGGATCTACCCTATATTACTATTTATCTATCATATTTACATGCCAAGTCATCATTTACAAAGGGAAACATCCTCCATGAGAGAGAATCCATGAACACAATAAAAAACTAGAAAAATAGCCATCCTGAGCAAAAACTGCCCTACGCGCAGTGCCATTGGCCCAACGCATAGTGCCACTTTCAGGTCCCTTTTGGAGGCCTTCCCGGCATCCAAATTGAGCCCATGATAGCTCATTGGAAAGGTATTCAAGTATACTTTCCAAAAACCCTAAAATTTCTACATTCAAAGCTCAGTTGACCTCTTAAAACTTGATTCTCCCAAGACTGCTTCTGTGTGTCCAAAAAGTGGCAGAAAGGTCATTTTTAGGTTTGTTTTGACCTTTTGGTGGACCAGTTCTGCCCCAAAAACTTTGAAAATACCTAGGGTGCATGTCGTCATCTCTATGAATCTAGAAATTCAAACAATTTCTCATTTAGGTGCCCCTAGGAAAATCGCAGGACGAGTAGCGCTGCGCATTGCGCCACCTCCTGAACGCACAGTGCCACTTCCTTAACACATGACACCACTTCAAGCTGACTTTTGAATACTTTTCCGGTGTCCAAATTAAGCATGGGATAGCATGTTGGAAAGATGGTCAAGTATACTTTCCTGAACATCTTGAATGTTTCCATTTCGAGCTCATTTTCCCTATCCAAAGCTCAATCTCCCAAGACTGGTCAAAATGTGCAGAAAGAGGCTGCCAAAATGTAGAGTGTTGTTTCTATCAACTTTTGGAGGTCTTCCTCAACTTCAAATTGAGCTTAGGATAGCTCATTGGAATTATATCTATGTCTCATTATCTTATGACTCATCAAGCAAGTTATTTGGTCACTCCATCTTGTAGAAATCTTGATTTTCCCAAGGTCACTCCAGAAGTGTGTCAACTCTCCTAAGGGAAATGATGTTTTGGACATTTCTCCCAAACCATGAGACCTGTATAAAAACGAAAAGAGGTTTTTCTTCTTGGGTCCATGGTGGACGAAAAAATCTCTCACTTTTGTCAAATTCATATTTTCATGCTCAGAAACAGCGTTTGAATAAAACCTATCCCGGTGTGTGGAACAGGGGATTTGTAGAAATGAAGGGAAATGAAGGGGATAAAGGGGCTTATAATTTCTTGAGAAAAATTTTGGAAGTTAGAAGAGATGTTAGGAAGTAGGGGAAAGTGGAATTTCAAGGATTGAGTGAGGGGAAGGGGTCCAAAAGGGAAAAACACAGGCCTAACCTAGAAAAGTGTCAAATTGTAGCAATATGCTAAGGTTTGCAGGAAAATGATGAATTTGAGGGATATCATTGATGGGAAGTGTTTAAGAAGGTATATTAAGGATAGGGGAAGGTGTATCAACATCAGGATACAAGTGTTGTTGATGATTTGACCATCCAAGATAAATTACCTTCAAAACCCTAGGAGAGGGAAATGATACTTACCTAAGCACACCTGAAGCGCAAACAACGTGTAAAATGACCCATTGGAACTTGAAATAATGATGAAAAATCTTTGAATGATGGTACACTTAGCTGAATGGTGACATGGACCAATACTTAGAAAACTTAGGAAGGAGTGAAAACAATCCTAGACCTAATACCTAGTGACCAAATTTTACTTGAAGACTCACTGAAATGACCAAATTTGACTTTGACATCCTAAGACCGCTTTGTAAGAGCATGTTTGATCATTGGTGGAAGGCTACAAATAATGAAACTAACAAAAGGAATTCATAATAAACTTTGCAATTCTACTTAATCTATTCTGCAAACAAATGAATCTGAATACAAATAGAAAGAATCACACTCATTAGGCTAACTCGTATTGAAACCAATTCATTAATATGAAAGAGAGCTATGACAATTGAACAAAAAATAACAATAAAAGCATCTCACGGAAAGTGATCAATTATATCTTTGAAATCTATGATAACATTACCTAGAATGAACAACAATCTAATGTTGGAATTAACATAACCAATTCAATGAAGAGCATCATGCATATATAACACACATCAAGATATTGAATCTTGACTAAACAAAAAGAAAATAATAATCGTCAATCCTCATGATAATCCGAATGATACTAACTTCACAAACTAACTATAATAAATAGTAAATAATAAACATACATGATTATAACACAGTTGGAGCAGTAGATTTTCTCTTGACTGGGCCCAAAGCCTCCTGAAGTCCCCTCTATTATATACTCAGAATACGATTATGAATTAAACGCAATTTTCTTCATCAAAATGAGTAATAGAGTTACAACATCACCAAGATGAAAGTGTTATATGTCCAAAATAATAGTTACAATCTGCGAATTCCTAGACTAGTTGTTCAATTTGCCTTTAGGGTTTATATAACATTTGGAAAAGTAAATAGATAGAAGTGAATCCTCAGGACCAGGGGATCCTGAGGATTTCGCAACACTCGGTCTAATTTCATCATAAAATAGTATTGTTCTACCCGGTCTTCTGTTGTCTTCCTTGCCCCAGGCACTGTCTTTTTCCCTTACTGGCTGCTGCTATTCTGTCGATTTTGAATAGCCATCGTCCAATCCGCATCTTTGCACATAAAGATAGTGAAAATTAGTTTTTTGTGCCCATATTTATCTAATTTGTTACTACTCGATTTACCCAGCTTCAACTATTTTTTCCTCTATTTTCATCCCTAAAATGAAGATAAACATGTGAATTCAAATGCTTAATCAAGCTATTTACGTGGGGAAAACATACCTTTTTCTTGGCCCAATAGTGAGGTCCCTAGAAACACTTTCGATGACGAGTTCTTCTCCTGGTGAGAACAACAAGTCATATTTGTTGAGGACTACCCCTACGCTGGCATGGATTTCAGAGGAGACCCAGATTTGGTGTTGCCACCGGATGCAGCGTGGGGAGTCATAGGTAAAAATGTTTTCAATTTTTTGAAATGTTTAAAAAAAAAAGATTTTAAGCATAAATAAACTGAAAAATATTTTTGATGAGACAAATACTTACAAAATTATCATGACACAAATATTGGATCAGTAAGACCTACAAGTTTACCTAGGTGTTGGGCGTGGGAACCCCCAACGACAGTTTTGGGGCTAAAAGCCCATATTTTGGTCGAATTTTGTAATCCAAGTGTAAATACTCCACATTTTTTGGTCATGGAGCACGTAGGTGTTAAAGAGTCATAGGGTTATCAACTGTAGAATTGTATAAATAGAGCTCATCTCTAAGTAGCTTGATAAAAACAGGAAAAGAAGATATGATGTATGAGAGATAGCTTTGAAGTTGAAGTCTATGTCTTGGGTCGTAGCATAGGTAGAGGCTTTGAAGCTGAGTGCGTAGAGGCCTAGGGTAGAAGTCCACAACTGAGTGCGTAGACCTCTACAGCTGAGTGCGCAGGGCAGGTCAAGTCTGTAATCATCCGAAATTATCAATAAAGAGAAGTATTCTACAATTTCTATGTCTTTATTTCCTGTTCATGCATCTGGTTATGTTGGGTATGAATTTCACTTATAATGCTTATATGATGCACAAATATATCTAATTGTGTTGGTTAAGTGAACGCAATTAAGAACATCTGTTTACACGAAGCTAACTAAGATCGGTTAATAAGTTAAGTAAGACACTTAGCCTAGTTTGGGAGATATTACAGTTCGCTGCCCTAGCAACGCGAAAGTACCTCAGCCCTAGGTTAGGGCTGCACGAAATCCAACAGTACCCTTTCGCGAAGCTACTAAAGGGTGGAAGAGAGGGCTAAGAAACTCGCGTGAAGGCAGGTATAGCCGGATAAACTAACATCAAACCATCTCAAGGGTGCGAAAACTTGGTTCCAACATCCCCCCATACTTATTCTGGTGAGACTTCAGTACGTGCTCCGCGGGCTGATGTCGAAAGGGCCAGTAGTGTAGGGATTTGTTCGGATAACTAACACTAAACCTGGGTCAGGGCACCTCAAGCCAATAAATGGTTTCGTTGTCGGGACTGGAATCTGCGTAAGAGATGTGTGATGTCGTATCACTGGAACCCAACTAAGAAGGAGATTGGAGACTGGTTGGATAGAAAAATCCACAAATTCTCGGCACAAAAGAACAGAAACCCGTGACTAACAAAGGAATAGTGGTTGGATTGGTACCTGTATACAGAGATCTATTGGCTAGATAAATCGATCTTGCAGAAAAGGTCGATCTCCCTAGTATCAAAAAATATCTAGCAACAATCAGAACAAGAAAATATACCTTTATCTAAACATATTATGATTCATTAATAAAAACTATAGAGGTGTTTAGACCCTACCTTAAGTCCAACGCTAGTTTGTAGCAACCATCCTTCAACCATCCGAAAGAGTTTCCTTTTGAGAACCTGCAATCACAAACAAGCACACATCAAATAACACCTGCATAGCTAATATCATAAATCATGTTCATTATGGTGATCAAGGAATCCATAAAATAAACCATAAAACACAGCTTATTGAGAAAAACAAACTTATTTGTATTAACTTGAAATAGAAGAACCTTACAACCTTTTCAGCCTTGATGTTGTACAAGCTCTTCCCAGGGTCCGAAACAGGAATCTCCTTTACTTTGAAAAGCCTCACACTCTTCCAAATGAGATCAAAGAGGTATGTAATATCTCCTCACAAAAGCTCAATTAGGAAGACTAAGTTCCAATAGCATTTCACCTCAAAAACATTCAGCTTTCAACCTCCTCAGTAACCAGCACAATGCTTCATTTTATAGTGAAAAGGAAGGAGGTTACAGGTGCACCTATGAAGGGATAGAGTCCTCCTTGAAAGGGATAGGCTCCTCACATCAAGGGGTTAGCTCCTTAAGGTATGGATGCATGAACCTTAAGGAAGCGAACTTGCCACCTCAAGATTCCTTCCAGAAGCTTCTAGAAATGACTCAAAGTGAGTTTTTAAGAATATACTTGCGCCTTTTTAACTTTTACAGGGGTCCGCACCCATAACACAGAGACAGAGTGGTCAAGTGCGTAGGGAACATGACCATTAGGTGCGAGGCCGCAGTTCATGCTAAGAGAAAGTGCGGAACCAAAGTTTTAGAGACTTTTAAGGGCTTTCTCTTATTTTCAAGGCTTGATATGAGGAACTGAGGCTTAAGACTTGCAAAGGAGGAAAGTATGAGTGATAATGGACTCACACAAATTGCAGAATGCCAAGGTGACAATTTTTTGTGCAACATTAACCATATAGTTTATTATTGTATTATATATTATCATTATAAAAAAAAATCATTATTCCATTCATAATTGTGAAAGAAAATACATTTTGTATATATACACTAAAGTGTGCATTCATTGGGATACTACTCAAATCTTATAGTAGCATTTACAAAATCAAAAAACAGAAAAGATGATGGTTGTCCTGTCATAATATGGACTTACATTTTCTATACATCAACCATATAAATATAAAGTGTGATATAGTGTTGTCAAAAACAACATCCTCTGATAACAATGACAAAAAATAACATATGGGATATATACAAAAAAAATTGTTATAAAGCATCCAAAAAAAAATTGAATAGTCTAAAAAATTAAACATGATATGCAGGAAGGAACGCGTCCATGTAAGGCCTATGGAAAAATTGGCAATGCTCTGCTCCAACAACTTCAGTCACTTGCCATATCCCCTGATCCATATGCAACCCTCCTTAGAAAACTTGTCATTGGGTCCTTCATTTGAAAATTGAGTTTTGACCAGTTGACCACATTTTTCTTAGAAATGATCGTTGGGAAGTTATGAAGGAGACAGTTGAAGCAGAGGAAGGAACGTGACAAAGACCGGTAGTTGTGGAAGGATGGCCAGGAGGAATCCAGACTCAAGCAAGAAATAGTTGAGAAATAGAGACAAACGAGCGGAGAAAAACACTGACAACCGAGGAAGCAGGAAACAGTCGAGCAAGAGAGGCATCTGAAAGGGAAAGAGGCAGAGCATCCAAGAGAGAAGTGGAAGTTCAAGCGATCAGGATACTTAAGAAGGGCTAGGAGAAAGCTTAGGAGGAGGTTAGATGGTGTGATACATGAATGTTGTTGTGGAACCGTTTGAGCCTTCTCTGTATCTGGTTACCTCAATTATATATTGTTCTATTATGTTGATGGATGTTCTATCTGGAGCTTTCAGCTTGATCTAATGTTATTATGTTGTGATTTTAATGGAAGACATAATTATAGGAACATTTGAGCAATCTGTGTGTGATTCTTTATGGTTTTCTAAAAAAATTAATATGCTTGCAGTTGTCTAATATTTATAATTTGTATGTGTTGATTGGATCCATACTGTTATATTTCTGAGTTATTGTCATTGTTAGTTCCTTGATATTTATCATAATGCCTGATTCTAGTCCCCCAACTAACTAAGGTCACGGAATGCCTTGGGTGAGACGCCTTAATTGTCCAGGATAAGGTGAAAATGCCAGTGTCTTGCTAGACTACAGCAGAGCCTTTGTTTCCCTTGTGCCTGAACCCTGGGCCTCAACCCATTTGTTATTTTTCCGCAAACACCTATCAACAACCCCATTCCATTCCCAAGGATCGAAGTGTTTGCCCCAGATCGATTGATTGCGACCATGTGATATGTAGTTATAGCTTCCATATAAGACACCTTTGGAGAGACCGTCAAGGAACTAAGCACGGAGTACCAATCAACATTTGAGCCTCTAACCTCACATAATGCCTTGTCTATAAACTTGCATAGTCATCTAAGGCTGCCCCTAAAGTCTTTTGTTTCTTGTTGGATTTTCCAAATGATGAGGATATTTTAAAAGGAAGACTACAATTATTTACTATATGACCATATTTATGGCACCTCTTATATCTGAATGGAAGTCATTTGTAAACTAGAACTTGTAATCTAACAATGCCTTTCTGAACATTCATACTTTCATGGAGTTTTTTCCGAAGGTGTAAACTTACTAGAACCCGATCCACTGACATATATTTCATTTATTTAAAGCCGTAATCCACATCCAAGAACATCCCCAGGGAATTCCCCAAATTTGCAAATCTTTGAGGATTCCACATTAGGACGACTAGCCAAGAAACCAAACCCAAACCGGCACCACTTCAAGTTTTCCACTACTAGCAGCAAATATTGGTGTCTAAAACTTGAAAATAACAGTGGTGGAACCAATAGCCAATACCTATTTTTTAACTTTTTCTTCTTCCTCGTGAGACTTAAAATTTAACTGTATCCAACCACTTGCTAGAACAAAAATGTTTGGGGCATCGATGACTAGAAGTTTTAACTTCTGGTTCATCCGTTCAACATGAGTCTTTAAACAAAAGTTATGGCATCTGGCTTGACCCACCAATGATTTCACTACGAGTTCCACCTGTTGTGCCATCTACACGTCATCCCCAAGCAAATATTATAAAGACTCGAGCATTTTTCGCTTTTCAAAACCCTATTATTCTTCCTTTTTGAAGGAGTCCCCCTACCAATTGAATCCTACATACAAGGGTTTCTAGCATCCTCCTCAAAACCACTAGCCTAGACCTATTATTCAAACCAAGCATTATAGCCTCTTGTATCACTGAAACATGTAGAAGAATGAGTCTTTTAGGTCCCTATAATACTAGTGTATCCCCCTTATTGTTATTGTTGTGCCCATGTAACCTCCATATTTTTATTGGTGTGCCCCATAGAAGCCATATTTTTATTGTTGTGACCTTACATTATTTTTGTTATGTAGGCTATGATTACATTGTGACCCCTTAGACTCCTATATATACAAAGGAGGTATTATGATTTGTATAATCCAATAATTTTTCATTTATGTAATGGAAAGTTGGTTTCCTCCTTGAAGAGGATAATTTTTGAGTCATTGATCTATCTTTTATGTGAGTTGGCTGCATAACATGTGGTATCAGAGATTTGGATTCTAGGGTTTCGCTTCTTCAAACAAGCCATCTTAGAATTTTTGCTATAAATTTTTTTATACAAGGATTCAAAAGCTGAAATTTTGACCACGTGGAGCCTAGATCTTGGTTAACTTCGTGTAAAAATTTCAGATCTCGGTTCGCTATATTTTTATAGATATGATATGAGGAAGTTAGGGTTTTTATAGGCTCCAAAATTCAATCTGAAACAGGTAACCTAGGGAAAATCGTCATAACTTTCGTTTCAGGCATTGCATTTGAATTCTGTAAAAAGTGGGGGAAGTGCACGAACTATATTTTTTCGTATATTAATTTCAGGGCTGAAGGTTGAAGCAGTGATACTGGCATCCCATACAACTTTGATCTACTGAACCAGTCCATAATCAGGCCATCGTGGGAGATTTGACATAACTCTTTCTTGAAGAATTCAATCTCGGTCATACTTGTGGGTTTGGAAAGAAGACTCAAAGAGATACCACAAGAAGAAATTTCAGAACTTGGAGGTTTGAAATTATAGAGTTACAATCTTTTCAAGATCGAGCTCCTAAAAGCAAGAAAAAGTTATGTATTTTGTTTTTAAATTGCACAAATTTTGTTTGAAAAAATAGCTTGAAGTGATTCCAAGGGAATATCAAAGCATAGATATTAGTATTGGGTTCTAAAATGCCTCCTAAGAAAAAAATTCTACACCCATTAAGCCCTCATAAAGCTCTACTATGACGCATGAAGAGGAATAATTGCAACATGATATATCAAAATTATGGGACCAAGTGCAACAAATTTCACTCTCACAAAGAGAAACCAAAGATGAACTAAAAGATGACAGGGATGGTTTAAAAGGAAACATGGATGGTTTAAAATATGACATGAATGGATTAAAAGCAAACATGGAAGGTTTGAAGGAAGGTTTGACAAAGTTGTTGCAAGAAAGGCTTCCCGGTCGTGACAAGGTAATCCATGAAAATCATGATGAGGACAAAAGGAATACAAATTATGATTTTAGAGGCTCCAATGCGAGGTTTAAGAACCACCACATTCCAAAGATAGGTATGAGAAAGTTTAATGGCAAGGATCTTGTAACATGGATACTACAGATGGAGCAATATTGATCTATAGGATGTGCAACCCTCACAAAAGGTACGTATTGCATCTTTATATTTAGAACCCAATCAGTTTGTATAGTATAGATGGATTTGTTCTCGTAAACCACTTGTCACCTGGTTAATTTTTACGGAGGAAATGATAGCACATTATGAAGATACAAAGAGAAATGCCTTCTTTAGCCAATTGATAAATCTAAAAAAAGGGTTCAATGGTAGAGCACATTGAAGACTTCCAGAAATTGAATATTAGGGTAACCAATATTCCAGACGAGCATAGGATTGAAGCCTTCATATTGACTTTGAAAGATAACATCCAACATGAGATTTACCTTTGGGAACCTGATTCATTAGAGAAGGCATTCAGGGTGGCAATAAAAGTTGAAATAAAAATTATGGCAACAACGAATTCCACCACTCACAACTACAAAGATGGAAGCGTTGTTTCTCTTAGTCTTCCACAACCTACAAGGTTGGCACCACAACAATTGGAGGAAAAAAGAGAAAAAGGGCTTTGTTAAAATTGTTATACAAAATACACTAAAGGTGATAAGTGTCCAAAGAGTAAATTATTCCACAGATTATGAAGAGGAGGAAGGAAAGGAACAAGAAATGTCAAAACAGGAGGATATACACTAGGAACCAACTCTGGAGAAAGAAGAAATGAATCTGACCATATCTTGTAATGCATTGGAAGGAATTACCACTCCTCAAACTTTCAAGATAGAAGGATATATCAAGAAGAAAAAGGTAATAGTGTCAATTGATTCGGGTAGTACCCATAATTTTATTCATTGTAAGATAGCCAAGGAATTGAATTGCTTCCTATATCCAACACTAGAGTGTCAAGTGATGGTTGCAAAAGGAGGAACTATAAATTTCTATGGAAAGTGCCATAATATCAAGCTAACCATGGGGGAATACGTATTGAATAGTGCAATTCTTTCCATTCCAATGGGTGGTGTTGATGTTGTAATAGGAGTCCAATGGTTACAATCTTTGGGGACGATAGCTTTCAATTTTCAAGAACTTTTTCTTGAAATTTTTTCGGGAAGGAAAGGATGTTGAATTAAGGGGTATCATTGGGAAACCAGGAAAGATAATCAACTCTAATGGCATGAAAAAACTTCTGAATAAAGAACAACGGGGCGTAATTTCACAATTATGCTCACTAGGGGTTCAAACATTGAAATCGTCTATTTCTGCATATCTCCAAAAAGCCTTAGACATTCATTCCAAGGTGTTTGAGACTTCCAAAGGCCTTCGACCTATTCGTGATCATGATCATGTGATTCACTTGATTCCAGGAAGTGCTCCTCCAAACATCAAGTCTTACAGATATCCTTTTTCCCAAAAGAGTGAAATTGAACGTATGGTTGAAGAAATGCTAGAGGTTGGTATAATTCAACCTAGTTAAAGTTATTTCTATGCTCCAGTAGTAGTGATGCATAAAGCATCTTCGAGGATTTCTCGAGTTGATAGGGTATTATCGCAAGTTTGTTAAGAATTATGGGAGAAGAGAGCCACCTCTAACATCGTTACTAAAGAAATATGCATTTTATTGGACTCCAAAAGCAACAAAATCCTTTGAACATCTTAAAGAGGCAACATGCCAAGTACCGGTCTTAGCTACATCATACTTCACAAAAACTTTTATTGTGGAATGTGATGCTTCAGGAAATGGAATTGATGTTGTTTTAATGCAAGAAGCAATACCCATTGCTTTTGAAATTCGTCCAATCAAAGGAAAGCATTTACACGAACCTATTTATGAGAAGGAAATGTTGGCAATCTTACATGCACTAAAGAAATGGCGACCTTACCTAATGGGAAGACACTTCAAGGTAAAAACGGATCATGATATTATTAAATACTTTTTGGAACAAAGATTATCTTCATAAGAGCAGCAAAAATGGGTGACAAATATGTTGGGTTATGACTTTGAAATCATCTACAAAAAAGGGAAGAAAAATGTTGTTGCAGATGCACTCTCAAGAAGGATGAGGATGTGGAAGCATTGCTTTGTGCCATTTCTATTATTCACCTGAGTGGATAACCAAAGCAAGGGGTGAATGGAAGAATGGCAAAGAGGTGTAGTCACTAATTCAAAATTTGCAGCAAGATACCAGTACCTTTGATACATTTAGTTGGAAAATTGGTTGATTATGGTACAAAATCGCTTAAATATTTGTAAGAATTCTCAAATCAAACAAAAGATTCTTTTGGAATTGCATGCCTCTCCCTTAGGTGGGCACTCAAGATGTTTTTAAACTAACCATACGATCAAGAAGGAATTTTTTTGGGATGGCCTTAACTCTGATATTGAGAAGTTTGTGGCTGAATGTTTGGTTTTCCAACAAAATAAAGTTGAGACAATTAAGACTTCGGGTAGGTTACAATCTTTAGCCATTCCAAGTCACCGTTAGAAGGATGTCTCAATGGATTTTATCGCAAGTTTACCCAAGTCTGGAGGAAAGAGTGTCATCATGGTGGTAGTTGATAGACTTACCAAGTATGCAAAATTTTGTGCATTATGTTGGGTGTGTGTTATATTCTTTCCATGACTACCCCACACGTGGGGGGTCTCAAGGAGGGCGGTAGCCCCCCTTGTACGTTGTGTTGGGCACAACAAGGAGGTCACAAGGGGGTATAGTTGCCCCCTTATTAGGGGGTATGGAGGGGGACGGTACCCTATTTGCACGGGGTCTGGGGCAGCGCCTCGAGAAATTTTTTTGGACCCTTTATGAGGTGGGCAGACCTACCTATGGTTTTGTGCATAGATTTCGCACATGATTTTGGGCATGATGGTTTTCTGTCAATGGTATTTTGTAGATCCAATCAAGTGAACTACGGTTATGTTCTAATCTAGGGTTAATGGATTGGGGTTTATGGATGCTTTGGCATGTATATATATGTATTGTAATATTGAAAGGACTATAATGAAGAAAAATTAATATGGTAGTCCCGATTTTGGGATCCAGGAGAAAATCTCTATGTATATATGTTTTTTGTTTTATTCTCTCGCTATTGTTTATTTTCTGTTTTTTAGAATTTGTATGCGGGTAATTTTTGTACAGGGTTAAAACATACATTTGGTATTGGAGTTGTTTCAGTTTCAAGGGGACGCCTTTGCTACTCAGGGGTTTTGCTCGGCCATGTGGGAGACCCTATTCAGTGGGAGATATGTGGGATCGATTCTTGTGGTGAAATAAGATGGCAAGCAGTGGACAGATAGAGAACAAGAAATTTAATGGTCAGAGTTTTAAGTTGTGGAAACTCAATATGGAGGATCTGTTGGTGGATAAAGATTAGTGAATCACAGTAGATCTGGGTATTAAACCGACAGCAATGTCAGCTGAAGACTGGGCAAAGTTGGATCGGAAGGCAAAGAGCACAATACCATTGTGTGTCTCAGATTTACAATTGTTGAATGTATCAGGGGAAGCTTCGGTGAAGGCTTTGTGGGACAAGTTAAGGACTTTGTACCAATCTAAGTTTCTGGTAAATAAATTGTTCCTATGGAAAAAGTTGTATAACCTGAGGATGAAAGATGGAGACTCGGTGACAGAGCATCTGAATGCCTTCAATACTGTGGTAAGCTAATTAGTATATGTTGATATTAAAATTTCAGATGAAGATAAGTGCATCATTTTTTTGTGTTCTCTACCAGATTCGTGGGATAGTCTGGTTTTTGCAATAGGTAACAATGCAACTACCTTGTAGTTTGATGAAAAAGTCTCATCCTTGTTGTCGGAGGATATGAGAGAGAAAAAATGGAGGGCCAGAATGGTGATGCCTTATCTGTATGAGGAGGGTCCCAAAATAGAAACAAAAATAGGTCCTTGAGTGGGAGATCTAAATCTCCAGGAAAACATGTAAGATGTGCTGAAAATGTGGAAAGGAAGGGCACTTCAAAAGGTGCTATAAATCTAAATATCCTTAGAAAGGAAATGGATCTGATGATGCTCCTTCTGCAGAGGAAAAAACCACCTCAGATGAAGGTGGGGATGTGTACTTGGCTTCTTCGTCAAGTACACGTGTAGATCATGAGGCATGGTTGATTGATTCAGGTGAATCCTTTCACTTCACTACCCATAGGGAGTAGTTCTGCGAGTATGAGAAATATGATGTTGGTGATTTCTTCTTAGAGGATGATAGGAAGGCTAGAATTGTCATTTAGAGAAAAGTCAAGTTGAAGTTGCAAGGTGGAAAAATTAGAACACTTCTGGGTGTTCTGCATATTCCTACATTGACCAGAAATCTAATTTCTGTAAGCAAGTTGGATGATGCAGGTGTAAAAATAGTGTACCAGAAGGATACCTGCAAGATGGTATGGGAAGCACTAGTATTGATGTGGGTAATTCGGATTGAAACTATGTACAAGCTACAAAGTAGCACGGTTGTTGATGGGTGCAACAATTTTGTGGTTCCTGAAAGTGGAGCAGAAAATATAGTGGTCTCTAGAGAAAAGACCACGCTATGGCATCAAAGGCTTGGAATTATTGGAGAGAAGGACCTTAAAATACTTCATGGTAATGGTATAGTAGAAGGTATGTCTAATTTCTCTCTAGATTTTGATTTCTATGAAAATTGTGTATATGCGAAGTAGAATCGGGTGAGTTTCACCTCTAGTGCTAAGAGGGCAAAACGGATATAGATGACTTCTCAAGGAATACATAGATAAATTTTCTTAGGAAGAAATCTAAAGTCTTTGACACGTTTAACGAATTTAAGGCTGTGGTGGAAAACCAGACGGAGAAAAAGGTAAAGGTGTTGAGGACAGATAACGGTGAAGAGTTTTCCAAGAAGGAATTTGAAGAGTTTTGTAAGAAGTGTGGCATAGCACGGCAGAAGAATACTCCATACACGCCTCGGCAAAATGGAGTTGCAGAAAGAATGAATAGGACGTTGATGGAAAAGGCAAGAAGCATTCTCAATAGTCTCAGGTTAGGACAGGAATTCTAGGCAGAGGTAGTGGAGACTGCATGGTACCTAGTCAACAAATCACCTTCATCAGTGTTGGAGGATAAGACTCCACAAGAGGTATGGACTCGTAAGAAACCTTCACTTTCACATCTAAGGGTATTTGGATGTGATGCATATGTACATGTTCTAAAGGAGAAAAGAACAAAGTTGGATAGTAAATCTGAAAGGTGTGCCTTTATTGGGTATAAGGATGGCTTAAAACGTTATAAGCTTTGGAACCCAGAAACAAGGAAGGTTGTGTACATCCGGGATGTGGTATTTAGAGAGGTGAAAGATGTTATAAAACATGAAGTCCTACCAAAGGAACCTGAGAAGATAGAGTTTGAGCTGAAGGAGGAAGAATTAGACTCTACAGCAGCAGAGGATGAAGAGGATGAAGAGCCACAAACTCTAGCTGTGAGAAGATCAGTTCGAGAAAGAAGGCAGCTGGAAAGGTATAGTCCATCTGCATTTTGTTCAAAATTTTCTTTATCTATTACTAATGATGATCCCAGAACTATGAGGGAAGAAATAGATTCAGAGGATGGAAAATTCTAGAAAGAGGTCATGGTTGATGAAATGGCATCTTTGCACAAAAATGAGGCTTGGAGTCTGGTGGAGTTGCCGGCTGGAAGGAAACCCATTGGCAGCAAATGGCTGTTTAAGAAGAAGATGAATATAGAAGGAAAGGTGGAGAAATACAAAGTTCATTTGGTAGCAAAAGCTTATTCCCAAAGTGCTGGGAATTGATTTTGGTGATATTTTTTCTCCTGATGCCAAGGTAGCTTCTACTATATTACTTTTATCGTTGTTGGTGTTGTTGCTTTTGATTTTGAGGTAGAACAGATGGACGTGAAGACATCATTTCTTCACAGGGACCTGGAAGAAGAGATCTACATAAAGAAACCTGAAGGATTTGTAGTGAAGGGTAGGAAAGAATTGGTATGCAAGTTAAAAAAGTCTTTGTATGGGTTAAAATAGTCACCAAGGATGTGGTATCAGAAATTTTATACATTTATATGGGGACTTGTCTTCAAAAAAAGCAATGAATATCACTATGTGTATTTTAAATTAATTTTTTACCGTGTTATTTATTTGGTCTTATATGTGGATGATATGTTGTTGGTTGGAAATGACAAAGAAATTATCCAAGATTTGAAGACCCAATTGTCCTCCAAATTCGACATGAAATATATTGGTGCTGCAAACTATATTTTGGACATGGAAATTAAACAAGATCGGGTAAAGAGGAAGCTCTAGTTAAACCAAAGGAAGTATGTCGAGACAATACTGCAGAGATTTAATATGCAGGATAGTAAATCAATGAAGGTTCCTTTTCCTGTAGGTTTAAAGTATGAACAATGTCCCAAGACACAAGAAGAGGAGGACATGTCCCGTGTTCCATATGCAAGTGCAATCGGTAGTCTGATGTATGCAATGGTCTGTACTAGACCAGACATTGCACATGCAGTGGGAGTATTGGGCAAGTTTATGTCAAAACCAGGGGAGGAGCATTTGACAGCAGTGAAGCAAGTTTTCAGGTATTTGCGTGGCACTAGTGATTATGGTTTGTGCTACCAAGGAAGACCATGATTGGATAGAGTTTTGGACATCTATGGCTTTGTTTATGCAAACTGGGCTAGAGATATGGATCAGAGAAGATCTACAGGTGGGTATGTGTTTAACCTAATTGGAGGTGCAATCAATTACATGGGTAAGAGACAGTTTGTAGTGGCCCTTTCAACTAAAGAGGCAGAATACATGGCAACCACTCATGCAAGAAAGGAAGTAGTTTGGTTGCAGAGATTGTGTTCAAGTATGGGGTTAATATATTGAGATATAAGGATAGACTGTGACATCCAAAGTGAAATTTTCTTGGCAAAGAACCCTGCTTATCATTCAAAGACAAAGCAAATTAATATTCAGTATCACTTTGTGAGGGATATGGTTGAGGACAAAAAGGTGTTGTTGGTAAAGGTGGACACTTTGAAAAATACTTCAGATGCATTGACAAAGTTTGTGAGCATTGAGTTCTCTTGGTGTACAGAAACAATGGGCATTGCAAGGCTAGATCAATGACTAAGCTCTCCTGTGGCCCCCTGTGGAAAGAAAACAACAAGTGGGAGAATGTTGGGTGTGTGTTATGTTCTTTCCACGACTGCCCCATGAGTGGGGGTGTCACAGGGGGGCAGCAGGGCGTAGCAGGGTGGTCGCAGGGGGGTGGTTGCCCCCCTCTCGAGGGGTATGCAGGGGGGTGATATCCCCCCTGCATGAGGTTCGGGGCAGCGCCCCAGGGAAAAAAACATTGGACCCTATATTAGGTGGGCGGACCTACCTGTGGTTTTGTGCATGGATTTCACACATGGTTTTGGGCATGATGGTTTTTTGTCTGTGGTATTTTGTAGATCATGTCAAGGGAACTACAATTATGTTCTAATCCAGGGTTAATAGATTGGGGTTTATCGATGCTCCGGCATGTATATATATGTATTGTAACATTGAAAGGAATATAATGAAAAAGAATCAATCTGGTAATCCTATTTTTGGGATCCAAGGAAAAATCTTTGTGTATATTTATTTCATGTTTCATTCTCTCGCCTTGTTTTTAGAATTTGTATGTAAGTAATTTTTGTACAGGGTTAAAACCTACACAGTATCTCGTCCTTTCAAATCCAGTACAATTTTTACTTCATTTATGGAAACAATTCAAAAGCATCATGGAAATCCAAAGATTATAGTAAGTGACAGAGATCCCATTTTCACTGAAAAATTTTGGACAGAATTATTTTCTTGTCTTGGTACTCAATTAGCTCATAGCTCATCTTATCATCCTCAATCTGATAGGAAAAATGAGATAGTGAACAATTGTTTGAAAGAATATCTTTGTTGCTTTGTATATGATAAACAAACACAATGGGTTAAGTTGTTACCTCTAAATGAATGGTGGTATAACGCTTCCTTCCATACTGCAGCGAAAATGGCCCCATTTCAGGCACTTTATGGATATCATTCACCATCCATCACATCATCTTTAAGAGAAAATTCTAAGGTTCAAGTAGTGGAATATCACATCGAGCATCAACAACAAGTTTGCCAACTCTTAAAGGATAGCCTTACTCTGGTGCAAAACCGAATGAAACAATAGGTACATCAGCACTGCGATGAAAGAAGTTTTAATGTAGGTGATTGGGTATTTTTACGGCTACAGCCATACAAAGAAATGTCTCTCAAGCAAGCTAAGAAGGATATAAATTATCACCCAAATATTACAGTCCTTACAAGGTGTTTCAAAAGATTGGTACTATGGCAGACAAATTGGAGTTGCCTACATCTTCTTGAGTACACCCAGTTTTCCATGTTTCATGCTTAAAGAAGGTTATCGATGACAAGCTTCCAATTCAAACAGTGTTTCCAGAACTTGAAAAAGAAGGAAAAATCATATTTGGGCCTGAAGCAATCACGAAAATAAGAACCCGACAACTACGAAATCGATCAATTTCAAAGTATCTCATTAAGTGGAAGAACTTACCCGATGAAGATTCCACATGGGAGGATGGGAATTTTATACAGAAGCATCCATAACTACTCAAACGTTGAGGAAAACGCATTTTTGAAGGAGAGGGGCATGTTAGGTCCCTATAATACTAGCGTATCCCCCTTATCGGTATTGTTGTGCCCATGTAGCCCCCATATTGTTATTGTTGTGCCCCATAGAAGCCCACTGTTTTTATTGTTTTGCCCTTACATTATTATTGTTATGTAAGCTTTGATTATAGTGTGACCCCTTAGACTCCTATATATGCAAAGGAGGTCTTGTCATTTGTATAATCCAATAATTGTTCATTAATGTACTGTAAAGGAGGTTTCCCCCACAAAGAGGATAATTTTAAGTCGTTGATCTATATTTTTTGTGATTTAGTTGCATAACAGACTTCAACAGAGGGGATCTCAGCAACTGACAAGGAGGCCTCCAAAAAATTCTTTGTAACCATCGGAAGATCACCAAAGAGGAAGACAAAATGACAAACCCCCACCACCGCTTGAGGGAATGGAAAGCTTGAATTTGGGAAACCCATTGGAAGAGACCCCAAAAACCCTAACAAACCATCGTCGGATATGGGTGGTTCCAATGTGGAAAAACCCACCACATTTACCTATGAAATATCCAACGAATTCCCCAAACACATGATGGTGGAGAGAAGGGAATCTCTAGGCAATAGTTGGTTCTCAGGCCAAGTATCATGATGATTCTTATTATAGTGATTTAATTATTTAATTATTTTTAGATTTATTATATTTTAAGTTTAGTCTTTTATATTATGTTAAAAATAGAGTTTGTGAAGTTTAATATTTAATATGATTTAGATTTGTTTTTTTTTACTTAATATACTATTTATGGATTATTCTTATTTTTATTTTTAAATCAAAATTATCAATATTTGTATTAAAAAATTGTGCATGGGGACATGGCCTTACAAAGTACAAAAATGGTGTCCTCCACTGCTAAGAACTAAAGAAGAGATAGGCCTATATGAATAAAAACACCAAAGTGTTCTAACTACATTAGTAACAAAACTTATTGGCCTAAAAAACATAAATCCTCCAAAATTTTAATGCATTCAAGCAACATATAAACTATTTATGGGAATGGGATAATGCCTCATTCCCAAAATAGAGTTCCATATCGAAGGAACATTTTAAATATAGCAAGCTTCCAGTGGTCTAATTGGTCAAATTTTTCAGAGAATACCATCCTTCTTCGATTTGACTAACCTAATTTGGAGCTCCTTGATTTGCTACCAGAGGGCTACTATTTTTTCTTCTGCACTTTGCATCTTGACTCTATGCACAACTAGAAGTTTTGTACCTATAGTTAGGGGTGAAACTATCTAGATGTAGTGTAGACATAGGTGAATTAATTCTTGTTTCATGTGTTCCATGTCCTATGCCCACTTAGAAAGAGGAATTTTCCTAGATTACTTATGCTTTCTTCTCCTAATAATAGAGAAAACAATTGACAATTTAAATTGAAACTATCCCTATAATACTAGTTTTATGACATACATGCAGACTATTTCACAACTTACCTTGTTAGCCCTACATGGACTCTGATTCATGGGAACAACAATCAACATTAGAATTTTCCTGAAGACATGTAGAGAGAACCTTGCAACCAAACACAATCCAATGGAATCGACACAAGGAGCACAAACAAGGTCAGCTCCACCTGTCCAGAGGAAAAATTCCATAGAGTATGAGGTAGAGAGACATCCAGTTGCAAATGAAAAGGGAGTTTTTTTTTTACATATGTCGAGGGTCCAACAGAAAAGTCCTAATACATAAAAATGTCATCCTAAGTTGAGTAAATAACGAGGAGAAACAACCCAGACTCGGAGGATAAGCCCTAAAAATAGGGGAAGGGGGCTAAAAAATCCAATTAAAGAGAAATTACCCAAAGCCAATCCTTAGAAGCGTGAGCGCCAATGAAAAAATCGAAGACTAGGAGGGGATAAATTAGATAGGAGACATCAACACTATGAGGATGATAATTCAAGAGAACAACAGAGAAGGTAAAAGGGCTCATGTGACCAAGCAATAACTCAGCAAGCCAAATAGGAAACTACAACAAAGTAAATTTCATCTTCTTTCCAAGGATAATAAAATTTAAATAAGAAATCCTACCACCAAAATCCATACACAAACCATTTAGAAGCACAGTCATACCAAGGAGGGGGTGACAGAGGGAAATATATCCTAATAAATCCCATGAGGGGCACTGATTGCTCATCTATCTAGTGTGCTCTTGAATTCCAAAATTATTCCATTTCTACCCTTATTCATGATAGAAAAATATTGGTTCAAACTCTTGGTTCATAAATTTTCTTAGCATCATATTGACCAACTCGTGCAAAAGAAGTGTTAAACTCGTCAGGGTCAACTCACATAGAGGGATTTGACCTTCCCACTCATGCCCATTCATGATCGCCTTAAATTTCCTCGCACTTCCTCCCCTCAAATGTAATGCCAATACTTCAACATGACGTTGATACCATATTAATAATGGATGGGTTGAGCCTATATCACCTTGCATTGCAAGCATGTGGATGGAGGGGACATCCACCCCCACCCAAAACATACATTCACGACCCTTGACTCATTATGAATTGCTATTTATCCACCCAATTTTCCTTTCCTGACAAAGGTTTGATTATGGGATGGGGTGATAGGATATTTTATCATTGATAAACAATGACCCCCCAGTTAGGCTGATTTCCCTATTTTCCATAGCATCCACCATGGAAATATTATACCTCAGGATGTGAAAAGATTGATATTCTAGAAATTGATCAAGAAGAATATTGATATGAGGAAAATCGAGTTAAGGAGTGGATCCTTAGGACTATTAACTTTTCGAAGATGGCTTAAGATAATCTTGGAATCCATGACAGTAAGGATCTTTTTTAGCTTTGTTAGCTTGGGCTAGAGAAAGACCTTGTAAATGCCCATACACTTCAACTTGATTATTGGTGGCCTACTCCAAACTCCAAGTGAAACTAATTTCCATTTTTCCTTATGGTTGAATAATATCCCCCACCCCACCCCCCCCGCCCACCCACACCTACCAACCCTAGGTTCATTTTAGATGCACCATCAAATCACAATACTACTCTAGATTACGAAACTAAACAATGCTTGAATTCCTCCTAAGAAGGTGAAAAAACCATCTTTCACGAAGAGGCCCTACCTTACGAGAATGTGTCATGATTCCCAAATTTTTCCACCATATTCATTCCTAAGGGCCCAACTGCTACTAACAAACCAAGGACAAATTTTTAGAGCTTAAATGTTCTAACAAAAGGGAGAAAACCTGAGCCACCACTATTTGAGGAGTCTAAATTTTTGGGAAGATTAAGTATTTTATTGCCAACCACACTTTCAAAAAAATATACTTTGGAATGGATTTCCATATTCTTTTAAAAATCACTTTTACTTGGAAACTCCCAAGTTATTTCTCAACCTAGGAAGCAAAGAAATTTGAAAGGCGGCAAGGGCCAAACCGGCCTAGGAAATAGGTCCTTCATGGCATACTCCCACACCTTTCAGGAAAAGGAATAATAAAGGAAAATATGGGAGATAGACTCTGACTGATAAAGGCGAAGAGAGAAACTACATGAGCCATCCCTCTTTCTCTAATATTTTCGATTGTTAAGACTTTTTGAAGGGACAAATTCCAACAAAAAATGTTGACCTTCCAAAGTTGCATATGTCTTCTATATGCTATTTCAATTACAATTTTTCAGAGAGAAGCCATAATAAAATAGGGGAGCAATATATCCATGTTTGACCAAATATACCAAGGCTCCCCAACCTTGAGAATCCTCATTCGATCTCCTTTTGGGAGCACAACTTGAATTATAGCTCTACAGGAGACAAAGACAGATTGTCAACCTCATGTCTGGGTGGAGGAATTGTGCCATCAACGATGGGACCTCTTCCAATTCAAATCCAACATAACCAAACATTTTCAACTCTTATTGTGGCATGGATTTGTTAGTGGAGCACAGAGTCCAGATGGGACACGCTGAGGACAAGCTAGCCTCTCTTTGGCAACAAGTGGTTAATCATCAAGCCTCTTTGAGCCAATTGCAAATTGGTGCCTCCCCCTCTAAGTGCTTGTTCAATCCTATATTCATTAGTATTCTGAATTTAAATGCTATGGTACCTCCTATGGAGGATACAATCCTGGGTAAAGAGGATCCCTTTGTTTCTAAAATTTTCTAGAATGAAGTATAGTGTAAAAAATTTGGCCATTTTCTAGAGATTATATGTAACCATTCATGGATTTTTCTATAAGTTTAGTAATAGACAAATGTTGTATTTTGTCAAAACTCTTGGGAAAGATACCTCTAAATACATAAGAAGCATGAGCTTTCATTTTTTTTTTGTATGGTCATGTCCCCAAACATGGGTTTTTAATATGGAATCTTTGTTACGGTTATTAAAAGAAACATCCTAAATGACAAGCAAAATTTTGAATATATGAACATTTTTTAATAACTTTTTAACTTCTAAATAAATTTCTACTATTGTGTAATGCCCCAACTCAAAGCTTTGAAATTTGGTCCATATCACGTAATACATTGCAAAATTGAAATAAAACATAAATACAAGACAATTAAGATACATAAGGGAATGCTCAACAAGGTCTACTCACTCTAGTTAGCATTTGGGTTATAATCAAATTTCATATTTCAAAATAAGTCCTTCCATTCTTTCTATGATTTACTTCCATCAAACATAGAAAATATGCTCGATATGCAAATGTGTGAAACCACTCTCATATACTTACATTATGATTTTTGGAATCATTTTTATGATTATAATAAAATACTATTTCTTCTTATATTCTATTATTATAATAAAAAATGATCTCTTCTCAATTATTTTTTCTTAATAGATTATTATATTTTTTCATTTAAATATTTTAAAGCCTCAAATACTTAAATATGAATCCCTACATGGATCTTCAAAGGATTGACTATTATACTGATGCGCAAAATTCATTTTATTTTGATTTTCCCAAATGTCCCTCTAGGAAAATTTTCGTAGAGGGTCTATGTAGAGCTTAAAAGGGATTTGCCAGCCATTTCTATGAAAAAATCATTTATTTTGATTTCACTCAAAGCCAACCTATATAGGGACTATGGAAGATCACCCATTTGGTTTTTTGTTTTTCATGGCAATGGCTAAAAGAGGATGCATAAGACTGTTTGTTATTAATATTTGTTCAAATGTCAAAAACATGTATAATGTTACCTATCTCAAAAGCATTTGAAGGAAGACAATAGTTGGATGGTATAGTGGAATGAAGCAATATAGATCACTACAGCCCTTCATTTGGATACATTGGTTGGTAAATGGTCATCATACATCAAAAGCATCACAACATTACAGAATTGGGATCCATTTCTTAATTTCTTGGAAGCAACTCCTTTGAGAAGAAAATAAGCTAGGGCAATAGAGCTTCATCACTCCTCTGCAAAATAGTAGGCAATTGTCATCTCTTGAATATTCAACCTTTCAACATTTTTCTGACATATCACTCCTCACTAATTACAAGTGTTCATAACTTTCTATCTTAACACTTAAAATTATGCACCTAGCATCACCAATACTATTATCAACCATGTAGCCCCAAGGGTTCACTCAATTGGTTGAGTCCCCATTGTTAAAGAACCTTTGTTATTGAGAGGTCATGGGTCTGGTTTCATGGTTGAGCCGATAGGATGTGATCCCTTCAAGTGGATCTTCCTGGTACAAATATTTTGTAGATGTAGCAGTCAATGATTTCCCAGGTCTGTGAACCACAGAGAATTTAAAAAAAAAAACCCTCTTACCAATCATGTTCAATTCATTCATCAATATCTCTAAAAGATATCTCTATTTGAGTGAAACATCCTTTTAATATATATATATATATATATATATATATTAGTATATAGAAGGAGAAGAGAGAGAGAGAGAGAGAGAGAGAGAGAGATTCCTTAATATTCTTGATTTCTTAAAATTTCATGTCTACTAACTTCACATGTGCAAATTTTTCCACCTACTTTAATTTAAGAAACATCATCAAATTCTTTAATTTAGGAAACATTATCAAATTGACTTTGCCTTCTCACTCTTATTAAGCTTTATTTATTTTTCTCCTCTCTTAATGCGTAGAATGGTTGAACTTGGATGTGTTGTTATTGCTCCCCAATTTGAGTATAAGGCCCTATAAACAAATTCAATAAGGCAAGTTGTCAAATGTAATCCACTTAGTATTTCCTATTTTAAGGCATCAAAAGAATATAATGGAGCCTAAACATACATCTCAATGTGCATAATTAAGAGTTAGTCACATGCATACATCATTACAATGTGGTTCACCCATTAGAGGGGAGAATATTGTAGATATTACTATTCAAAAAGCTTATGTCTCTCCAAATGATTAATTTTATTACACATTCCCTATTTTTAAATTATTCCAAAATATTCTACCATGTTCTACAATATATTATTGTTTTCTTACACATTTTTGAAACTTCCACCCATTCACCTTAAATATTTGTCTAGTACTATTTTTTGGTCATCTCATCATTCTAGTTGGTCATCGTCATGAAGCTACGATTTGTTAACATCATTAGAAAATTTTGAAGTTCCTCCTTTGACCTTCCTCCCTAGATAACTCTCGAAACATTGGAGATCAACTTATAACTTTCCTTCCATTCTTAAAGCCCTTGTCAAAATAGATATTTGTATATTTTTTCCTCATCATTATAATAATAGTTATATTGTCCTTCTAGAGGTAGTAACATACTATATTAATATATATTTATTTCAATTTTGACTTCATTTTATGTGTACTTCCAAGGGGATTGTACTAATATTGTTTCTCAATTTGATCATTACAATTTCTTCATATCTTGCCTAATTAGTGAAGGTCATATTTGCTTCCTCATGTTGCCTCAACTTGTTCCACATATTATGCAATTATATATTACTTCACATCTAATGGCCTCTTTTCAATGTCCATGTCAAGCCTCTAAGTTTATACTCCTAGTAATAGAGAAAAATGTTGATAATTCAAATTGAAATTAGCTCTATAATACTAGATTTAGGGCATACACACAGAGGATTTCACAACTTGTCTTGTTATCCCTACATGGAATCCAATTCATGGGAGCAACAATCAACATTTGAAGTTGCCTAAAGACATGTAGAGAGAACCTTGCATCCCAACATAATCCAATGGAATTGACACAAGGAACCAAAACAAGGTCAGTCCCACATGTACATAAGAAAATTCCATAGTCTAAGGTAGAGACCTGCAAATGAAAAGAGAGGTATTTTTGACAAAATTCGAGGGTCCAATGGAAAAGTCCCAATACACAAAAAGGACAACCCAATATGAGGAAATAATGAGGAGCAACAACCCAAAATCGGAGTAAAATCCCTACAAATATGGGAAGGGGGGCTAAAATATCTAACTAAATAGAAAATTACCCAAAGCCAATCCTTAAAAGCATAAGCGCCAATGACAAAATCAGATACTAGGAGGAGCCAATTTAGAGAGGAGAAATCAGCGCTGGGAGGATGATAATTCAAGAGAACTATAGAGAAGGCACAAGGGCTCAAATGACCAAGCAATAACTCAACAAGCCAAATAGGAAACTGCAACCAAGTAAATTCCAAATTATTTCCAATGAGAACATAATTTAAATAACAAATCCTACCACCCAAAACAATACGCAAACCATTAAGAATCAGAATCATATCAGGGAGGGGGTGACAGAGGGAAACCTAACCTAATAAATCCCATGACGGGCATTGATTGCTCATATATCTAGTGTGCTTTTGAATTCCAAAATTCTTCCATTTCCACCGTCATTCATGACAAAAAAATATTGCTACAAGCTATTGGTTCATAAATTATCTTAGCATCATATCGACCAACTCGTGCAAAAGGATTGTTGAACTCATCACGGTAAACTCACATAGAGGGATTCAACATTCCCACCCATGCCCATCCATGGTCACCTTAAATTTCCTCTTGTCACCTCCCCTAAAATGAAATTCCAACACAATATTGAGACCATATTAATAATGGATGGGTTGAGCCTATATCACCTTTCATTGGGATCATGTGGATGAAGGGGGCATCCACTCTTCCCCCACCCAAAACATACATTCACGATCCTTGACTCAATGTGACTTGTTATTATTTACCAAATTTTCCTTTGAAGGTTTGATCATGGGATGGGATGATAGGATATTTGATCATTGATAAACAATGACCCCCTTGTCGCTACTATCTAAGGAGGAGTCTGAATGTTTTGGAAGATTGAGGAGTTTCTTGCCAACCATACTTTCAAACAAATATACTTTGGAAGGGCTTTCCATACTCTTTTAAAAATCAGCTTTACTTGGAATTCCCTTATATATTTCTCAACCTAGGAAGCAAAGAAATTTGAAAGGTGCAAGGGCCAAACCAGCCTGGGAAATAAGTCCTTCATGCCATACTCCCACACCTTTCGGGAGAAAGAATAATCAAAGAAGATGTGGGAGATAGACTCTGACTGACAAAGATAAAGAGAGAAACCGCATGGCCTACAAAGCCCTCTTTTTCTAAAAGTTTTGGATGTTAAGATTTTTTGACAGGTCAAATTCCAACAAAAAATGTTGATCTTCCGAAGTCACATATGTATTCCATATGTTAATTCAGATACAACTTTTCAAAGAGAGGCCATAAGGAAAAATGGGAGCAAGATATCCATGTTTGACCGAATAGATCGAGGCTCCCCAACCTTGAGCATTCTCATTCAATCTCTTTTTGGGAGCACAACCTAAACTACGACTCTACAAGAGACAAAGACAGATTTTCAACCTGTCTGGGTTGAGGAATTATGCCATCAACAACAATATCTCTTCCAATTCAAATCCAACATAACCAAACAATTTCAACTCTTATCATGGCATGGAGTTGCTCATGGAGCACAAAGTCTAGATGTGACACATTGAGGATGAGTTAGCCTCTCTCTGCCAGTCTTGTACTCACTAGTCTTATGAATTTAAATGGTAAGGTGCCTCCTATGGAGGATACAATCCTCGGTAAAGAGTATCTCTTCATTTCTAAAGTTTGGCTAGAATGAAGTATAGCATATAAAAATGTTGGCCATTTTCTAGAGATTATATGTAACAAGTCATGGTTTTTTCCATAAGTTTAGTAATAGCCAAATGTTGGATTTGGTTAGCTCTCAAGATGCATATCTCTAATGACATCAGAAGCATGAGCTTTCATTTTTTGTTTTTTTTTTGTATTTTTGGGTCCCCAAACATAGGTTTTTAATTTAAAATCTTTGTTGCGGTTATTAAAAAAACATTCTAAATGACAAGCAAAATTTTGAATATATGAACATGTTTAATAACTTTTTAACTTCTAAATAAATGTCTACTATTTTTGTAATGTCCCAACTCAAAACTTTGCAACTTGGTCCATATCACATAAGATATTGCAAAATTAAAATATAACATAAATACAAGACAATTAAAATTCACATCAAAATACTCAACCAAATCTACTCACTTTAATTAACATTTAGATTAATCAAATTACATATATCAATATAAATCATTCCATTCTTTCTATGATTTACTTCCATTTAACCTAACAAATATGCTCAATATCCAAATGTGCGAAACCACTTTCATATACCTAGATTGTGATATTCTATTCTTTTTATGATTTACTTCCATTAAACATAACAACTATGCTCAATATCCAAATGTGTGAAACTACTTTCAAATACTTAGATTGAGATATTTTGGAATCACTTTTATGATTATAATAAAATGCCATTTCCTCTTCTATTTTATGATTATAATAAAATTTCAATCTTTTCTCCATTCTTTTCCCTTAGTAGATTATTATATTTTTCCATTTAAATCTTTTAAAGCCTCGCATACTTGAATCCTTTGACTAGAGATAATGAAAATGAGATCAAAGGATATATCCTTTGAATTCCAATGAAAGTGGCCATAATGAACATCTTTGTTCTATCAAACCTAGTGGAAACTATGCGTTCCAATATACTTGACCCGCCTTATTCAATGAGTCCAGGATTTTTTTAAGGAATCAAATTATTAATTTTCCCTTCAAAATACCCCTAATGTGATGTCATTAAAAGTTACTTACCTTTATTCTAGACTTGATGATGTGTTGCTATAGATTCTAATATCTACATGTCTAATGATGCAAAGGAAAGAGTGGTGTGGTATTTGGGAGGTGAATCGATTAAGTATTAGGATGCAAATTAAAACATAACTTTCGAAACATAACACTAACTTATACGAATAGAAACATGCATTAAAACATACAAAAGCTAGTGGATTTTTCTTTGCTGATGAAAAAAAAAACAATGCATTAAAATAATGTTATATGGTTGTGTAGTTATCTTTAACTTATTATATGAAAATGAGTAAAAAAATGTTTTATGATATTATACCTATGTAATAAACCTAGGAATTACATTTTAGTTGCACATTGTTCATTTTGAGACCAAATGGTTATTCAATTATGTGTTGTTTTTCATTGTTCATCTTTTAGTGTAATGCATTCGCATTGAAGTTTTTGTACATACAATCCACTAAGGTGGGTACACATAGGTCTCCAAGGTGTGTCTACATGGGTCACTAAGATGTGTGAATACACGTTGAAATTTTGAACACGTAATATGTGTCAAATATTGCAGAGGTTTTATAGTCATGGAGGATATCCTCCTCAACCCTACACATGAGGGATAAAGGGAAGCCATTTGGGGTGCTTTCTCTTAGAACACATAGGAGTTGTGCCTTATTCTAGCACTAGGATCTATATCTAGGGTTACTGCAATTTTTCTAGCTAGAGAAGTTCAAGATGGAGAATGGATGGTTTCTACTACATGTGTGATTGGCATTAGTTTTCCTTGTAAATTAGGTAGATTGTATGACCCTAAAAAATTCCAATAGCATGACTCCACTATGTTATGGTTCTCCTAGGATATTCTTTGCAAAGGTCTTATGTGGATTTTCAAAGGATTGACCATCATAGTGATGAGAAAAATTCATTTTATTTTGGTTGTCCCAAATGTTCCTCTAGGAAAATTTTCATAGAGGGCTTATATAGAGCTGAAGTGGGATTGGCCAGGCCATTTATAAGAAAATATCATTTTATTTTGATTTCACTCAAAGCCAACATATATAGGCACTATGGAAGACCACCCATTTGGTATTTTTGTTTTTCACTGCAACGAACAAAAAAAAGGATGCATAAGGCTATTTGTTATTAATATTTGTTCACATGTCAAAAACATGTATATTGTTACCTATCTCAAAAGGATTTGAAGGAAGACAATATTTGGATGGTATAGTGGAATGAAGCAATATAAATAATTATAGCCTTCCTTTTGGATATGGTTTGTAAACTGTCATCATACATCAAAATCATCACAACATTAAGGAATTGGGATCCATTTCTTAACTTCTTTGAAGCAACTCCTTTGAAAAGAAAATAAGCTAGGGCAATAGAGTTCCATCACTCCTCTGCCCAACAGTAAACAGTTGTCATCCCTTGAATATTCAACCTTTAAACATTTTTCCAGCATATCACTTTTAGTGTTCATAACTTTCTATCTTAAGACTTGAAAACATGTATAATGTTACCATCTCAAAAGAATTTGAAGGAAGACAGTATTTGGATGGTATATTGGAATGAAGCAATATAAATATTTATAGCCTTCCTTTTGGATATGGTTTGTAAACAGTCCTCATACATCAAAATCATCACAACATTAAGGAATTGGGATCCATTTCTTAACTTCTTTGAAGAAACTCCTTTGAAAATAAAATAAGCTAGGGCAATAGAGCTCCATCACTCCTCTATCAAATAGTAGACAATTGTAACCCCTTGAATATTCAACCTTCAAACATTTTTCCAACATGTCATTTTTCAATCCTCACTAATTACAAGTGTTCATAACTTTCTATCTTAACACTTGAAATCATGTAGGGCATCAACATAACTCTTACCAATCACGTAGCCCTGAGGGTTCACTCAATTGGTCGAGTCCTCATTGTTAAAGCACCCTTTGATATTGAGAGGTCACATGTTCAATTCTCTCAACACTCTCGAGATCAGGCTCCATGGTTGAGCCAATAGGAAGTGATCCCTTTGGATGGACTTACCTAGTACAAATATTTTGTGGATGTAGTAGTCACCGATCTTCGAGGTCTATGAACCACATAGATAAAAATTAAATAATAATTCCAAGTCTACTAACATCCAGGTGCAAACTTTTTCACCTTTCGTTATTTAAGAAACATTATCAAATAGACTTTGCCTTCTCACACTTGTTGAGTCTTATTTCTTTTTATCCTCTCTTAATGCCTAGAATTGTTGAACTTGGATATGTTGTTATTGCTCCCTAATTTGATTATAAGGCCCTATAAACAAATTCAATAAGTTGTCAAATGTAATCCACTTACTATTTCCTATTTTAAGGCATCAAAAGAATATAATGGAACCTAATCATACATCTCAATGTGCATTATTCAAAGTTAGTCACATACATGCACCATTATAGTGTGGTTCTCCCATTAGAGGGGAGAATATTATAGATATAATTTACTATTCAAAAAGCTTATGTCCTCCAATTGATCAATTTTGTTATGCATTCTATATTTTTAAGTTATTCCAAAATCTTTTATCTGTTCTAGAATGTATTCTTGTTTTCTTACACCCATTTATGAAACTTCCATTCACTCACATTTAATATCTACCTAGTACTATTTTTTGGCCATATCGTCATTCCAATTCGCCATGGTCACGATGTTACCATTTGTTCACATCATTAGAAGAAGAAAAAAATTGTTCCTCCTTTGACCTTCCCCCTAGATAACTTTCAAAACATCAGAGATCAACTTAGAAATTTCCTTCCATTCTTAAAGCCCTTGTCAATATAGTTATATGTATATTTTTTCCTCCTCATCATAATAATAGGTCTATTGTCCTTCCAGTGGTAGCGACATACTATCTTAACATATATTGATCTCAAATTTGACTTCATTTGATGTGTACTTCCAAGGGAATTGTATTGTTATTTTCTCTCAGTTTGATCATTATAATTTCTTCATGTCTCTCCTAAATAGTTAAGGTTATATTTAGTTCATCATGTTAGCCTCAACATGTTCCACGTATTATGTGATTGCATTTTACTTCATATCTAGTGGTCTATTTTCAATGTCCATCTCAAACCTATAAGTTTATATTATCAAGCACTTAAGAAACATCTTGATTTTCACATGCACTCATAAGTTCATGTCTGCGACATAATTCCATTATCATTTTTCTTTATTTATGAAAATCAACATGTTATAGGAAGCATATCAAAAGGTTTCCCCATCCTCCTTTTAGAGTAATTATAAATTGCTTCCAAGGTTATATTGTGAATGCTAGTTTAATTTATCCTTTTTTTTATTCCAGCATATCTTCTAAGAGTGCAAGTTGCCTCTATTCCACACTTATCGAATATTGAATTTTGATACTTCGTAGCCCAACCAATAAGTTATGTAGTACAAGTCTTCACTTAATATCTAGTAACTCCAAACCAACCTTCAATCTACTTATCACTATCACAAATTAGATCTAAAATAATACCCTACTCAGGGTGTGGCAAGAGTCGAGGGGGTTCTTTTAGACCCCAAAGGACAAATTGAAACAAACTGCTTGTGGAACCTAAGGAAAGCCTCCATCAATCAAGCCAAAATGTATGCTCTCCATCAAGGTCTTGCTTTGGCAACTTCCTTCCCAATCAAGTCCCTCATTATAATGGGTGATTCTAATAATACAATCTGACATCTAGGCCTAGGAGCTTCTCCTTTGGACTCTAAGATGAGACATCTTCACTCCATAATCTTGGAAAAACTTTCAACAATCCTAATCACACAAATAAAACATGTATGGAGAGGACTCATTTTGAAGCAAATAGGTTGAATAACCAAGCCTTATCTCTTGAACCTAGAACCATGAAAGTAAATGGATCAATGGAGGTGGAAATGATCCATAGACCACTGGAAATGGGCACACATTTAATAAGAGTGGAGGTAGTGTTGTGCATTTCCAAATCATGGCAAGCGTGAGCCATCTCAAGTCAACAATTATGAATTTAAGTTGATCCATCAACTTGTGAGAAGTAATCGCAAAGGCATTTGTTTTCAAGTCTTGGGGATCTAGAAGAGGTACCACACAAACATGTTCGTTATTGGAATTCCCATTAAAGGGTTGTGGTGGAGTCTCTCCATGTGAATGGAGTGGAATTTTCAAGTATAACTCATTTTATGTAATAGTCACCCCTTGCAAGATAGAAGATGGAATTCTACAGCTGATATTAGGACTACAATGTTAGAATTATGAGAAATCAAGAAAAATGTGGTCTCATGTATTTCGAGATTTTTAGGTCTAGCTCCTTTTATGCAATAGTCACCCCATGCAAGATAGAAGATGGAACTATACCGCTCATGTTATGATTGTATAATTAGCTATTGTAATCTTTATTGCTCACACCCTTAGATTTGCAAAAGATACTCAACATAACCAACATATTCAACCTAGTTTAGTTTCAAACTATTGCAAAATTTTGCCTCAAATGGATATGGATGTACTCTCATAGTGCCTCAAAATTTTGCCTCTTGATAATTAATACAAACATAGAAAAACATTAATACTTTTTGCTCACAGTAGATAACATGGATTATAAACCTTAATGTATATAGAAAAGATCTAGGTCAAGGTGAAAATATATAATTTGCGTTTGGAAAAGATATCATGTGCAGTTGATATAAAGATATCATGTGCAGTTGATATAAATTTAAATTTATTGTTGGCAATATGCCAAAGAATTTTTGGAAAATTCATTTCAAGATCACTATGATATGTGAATATAAGAATTGTTACATGCTTACTTAAAGATCAATCTTAGCTGCTTAAAAAATCTAAGAGCCTGAGAAGTAACGATTACAACAGCTACTCAAATATGGAGAAACCAAGACAAACCTTGCAAATTGCACGATAGTAAGCCATTGGCTCGTACATTAACATAAACAACAAAAAATTGCTCTTGTGGTTGTTAATGCAATCCGCTTTGGAAGGATGTCGCAAGTTTGAATGGCCTTAGAAAGAATCCCAAAAAATGGGACAAATAATGTACCCACAAAAAAGTCATTATTAAAGTCCTCAAATATCCCTATCTTGTCTCTGGAATTGTTCATTGTCAACACAACCTCCCTTATTCTTTTGCTCTCCACATCGGTCGTGGGTTGTACCTTCCATTGGCCTCTAACCAGGGACTCGACATGCGTCAGGTCATGGGTTCGATTCCTGTTATCACCAAATCCTACAGAGGTGCGAGGATCAACCTTAAGCCCACTATGAGAGAGATGGGCATATTTCTAACCCGTGGTGATGAGCTTGATGATTAATCAAGTTGATCAATGACTTGTACTACTCATACTATGGTAGCAAATTTTACTACAACTGCCATGTACTACTTGTACTATGGAAGCAAGTTTTACTACTACCATGTACTACTTGTAGGCTAATAGGTTGTACTATGTAGCAAGCTTTTTGGACTCTTTAAGGAAAATTAGGGCTTCATTTATTATGCTTTTTTGTGGCTGATATATATTGAACTTCATGCCATTTTGATTCACCACTACTTGTAGGCTAATAGGTTGTACTATGCAGCAAGATTTTTGGACTCTTAAGGCAATTTAGGGCTTCATTGATTATGTTTTTTTGTGGCTGATATATATTGAACTTCATGCCATTTTGATTCACCCCTACATGATATAATTATGAGCAATTTTTTTGGTATATTGTCTTTAATGGATATGAATCTTTAAAATAATTTGTCCATTAAGATTTAGTTTTATCATGTACTCTTCTGCAAACTAAATCATTGAAATGAAACCAGTCCAAGTCAAATTCTGAGTCTGAGTTTTTAAATACCAGGAGCAATTTTTGTATATTTTGTCTTTAATGGTTAGGATTCTTTAAAATAAGTTTTTCCCATTAAGATTTAATTATATCATGTACTTTTCTGTAAACTAAATCATTGAAACCATACCAGTCCAACTCAATGTCTGAGTTTTAAAACATTGAGTATGACATAAATCTGCTTCTGGTTGTTTGACTACAACTCAACTGAGCTATTATGACGATTATGGAGCAAACGTTGCCCATAAACCATCAGGCACAAAAGAGTGGAAGCCTGCTGAAATTTTTCAGTGGAAAACCATTTCTAGTTGCTGGCTAGGATTTCCATTGCACTGTAATTGTGTGTGTGAGGTGCACAGAAAAGACACTACCCTGCCAACTATTGGTGTGTGCTCATATGATTACCAGACTTTGCCAACCATTTTCTCGAATAAATATAAAAAACTGCTATGGTACTTTACAAGTAGGGTGGAATGAAACGAGGAAACAGGAGCATCAAGCTCGATCTGAAGAATGGCCAGCACAAGTAGACGGCGCAGAATGTTATCGATAATTAAGCTTCCCATTCAGCTCTGGATAAAATGTAAAGATTTAAAGACAGGCAAATACTGGTTGATTGATGTATCAAAGGTCCTTAACAGAAACATCAAAAAAAGAATTATATTTCTGGGGCAAATGGATTGGAGATGCATGGAGCAACACAATTTTAAGGCTAACTTCAAATAAATTATATTTCGAAGGCTACCTCATGAGCTGCATGGGGAGAGAATGGGGGAATTTATTATCTAAATAAGTTAAGTACCATAGTGTTGAGATAAGACGAGGATGATATTGCAAAGTTAGGGGGCAAATCGTTTATCATAGCATCTGCCACTGTCCCTTGTGTGCCTTTTCAAATAAGGTCTCTATTCAACTTCATCTTCAACCCAATTGCCAAAGATCACAAAGTAGAAAAGACAATCATCACGAATAAGCTAAACTTCTTGATCATGCAACCCCATTTGCAATGCGTCCAAAGTTAGTATTCAAAACCGGCTGGTTCAAACCAGAAAATAGTCAAACCAGTCAGTTAATTAGCAAACTCCGCTGGACTGGTAGAAAAACTGTTAAAATTGGCAACTAGAGCCAAATTCCACCTTAGAACAGCTCATTTGATGGAGATGATGATCGCATTAAATTCCTCTTTTGGAAAAGACCAAAATTGATATAAACACCATCTCATTTGGACAAACAGAAGCGTGATTTTGAATTTATGCCCACACATGCGCAAATTGTCAAGGTCAGCCACATCATCATGTAAGCTCAAAAAGCCCAATGGATGTGTCACTTCACCCTCACAACTTGTATAAATATAAGTGACCTCTCACCTCATTTGGCATCTTCATCACTCACACATTCTCTGCCTTCTCTCATTGGTTCGCACTACATTTGGCATTCTTCTCTCACACGTGTGGATCAAGAAGAACAAATTTCAGACGCTGAACTGCAGGGCCAAAATTACAGAGTTGACTGCAGTTTAACCAGTGTTGACCAGCAACTTTTGGGCATCATTTGACTTTGATCTTTTGGGGATATTTCTGTCTCAGCAAGCCACAGTTTTTGGCACAAAAACCGAGGTTTTCTGAGCACTTTGACCACAGACCAAATAATAGGTTGACAACAGATTTCAGGACAGCAGTTTGACCGCAGATTAGGCTGACTTTGACCTCTTGATTAGGACAAATTAGATTGGGGAAGACCAAACTATTTTGAGGACATCCTATTGTTGCTTGGACCAGCGTTGACTTTATGGTTAGGGCTGGAGTTTGACTACAGTGGACTGAAGAAATTGACAGGGCTGTTTTGGCATAGGGTTTTCCCCATCTTGGGGTTTTTCCCTGACATCTACCAAATCTAGTGTTCTCTTGTCTTGGCTTGTTTTCTGCATTTTGTTTCATGTCCTATCTACTTTTATGGCCAATGTGATTAATGGTTAATGTGATTGCTACTAAAAATCTAAATTGGAAATTGTCATTGAGTTGCTAAAGGAACATTGAAGTAATTGTGCTAAAAGCATAGAACATACCATTATTAACTAAAATTAACATGTTATCAGAGCTTGGGTGGAGACAAAGTCCAAGCAAAAGAGAGAAAAAGCAATCACTAAGAAAGAGTTGTTGAACAAGAATATTGGTCTAGCTTCAATGGCGACTATATCATACTTCTTGGACATCTAAGGAAATGTATGATAAGTTGGTTGGGATGTTCAAAGTGAAAATTGCAAATCAAATCCTCTTTCTCAAAACAAATTTGAAAGACATCAAGATGGATAGAGGGGAGTCTATCCAATCCTACTTCATGAGGATTACAGAAATCAAGAATGATCTTCTATCCATTCAAGAAGCTGTTGCTGACAAGGAGCTCACTCTCATCGCATGGAATGTGTTTAACACCACCATTCTTAACAATGACAGGATTCCGTGTTTCGATGAATTATTGGCTAGATGCACTCAAGAAGAGACAAAGATGATGGATAGAGACAAGCCTTCAAATGGAAATGAACCTATTGCTTTCTCCGCTCATGCAAAAAGAAAGAACAATGGTGGTCCAATTGTAACAAGTGCTACAATTGTAACAAGTTTGGCCACTATGCTAAAGAGTGTCCTCACAAGAAGGATACTCCAAGGGATGATGACAACAACAATCACAACAATTTCAAAGGCAGTGGCAATCAAAGCAACAACAAGTTCAACAATAAAGGAAAGAGGAATGTTCTCGTTACTCGATATGGTAATGGTCGACCTCCCAAAAGGACGAGAAACTCTAGGGATGAGGAAAGTAATGTTGTATAAAAACAAAAGGAATTTTATCATGTTTCCACCCCAATATTGCCTCTCCTCCAAATACTTTGGATCAATGTTGTAGTAATCGTTATCAGGATAATATCGGCGAGGGAAAAAATCGAACGAAACAAATAAAAAAAAAACAAATATATATATATATATATATATATATATATTCATTTTTTTCAATTCTTTTAATATTTAAAGCATCTACAACATAAAATAAATGCATTCACACATAAATATGATAAAAGAACTAATATATAAGATGTGCAATATCATTTCTAGTGCTACATCACACATAACAGTGAATCATGTCCTAAATAGTCAGTCCCGATCCCTGAGTCCCAACTCAGCTTCAAAATATCAACAAAAAATATAATAATGTATCGCATATCATGAGGCATAATGTCATATACAATGAAATGAACCAAATAACTAATACCACTGATTTCCTTTGCCCCTTTTGCGAGAAAATGCAATAGCTTTCCCTCTAGATGTAGATGTCGACAGAGTTGGCAGTGGACTCTGTTGTGCTCCAGAAGCTGAAGAACTAGGAGCTACAGGGAGTAGACCACGTCCTCTATTGGTGACAAAGGTAGCCTGGGTAGGTTGTGTCTCCTCCTCTTGTTGCTCCTCGTTAAAAAATCGGCAAAAAAAAATTACTTTTTTTTTCAAGATTTTTTTCCCAAAAAGAAAAATCGCAATTATTTCAAATTATCGCGATTTTTTGCGGAACTAAAAAAAAAAAAGTAAAAATCAAGCGATAATATTGCCAAATTGAATAAATCGTAATTTTCGCAACACTGCTTTGGATCATTGGTTGATTGATAGTGGTGCCTCAAGGCACTTCACTAGGTACAAGAAGGAGGCCCTCTCAAATCTAATTGAAAAGAAGACTAATTTGGAGATCATACTTGGAGACAATGCCACCTACCCCGTGAAAGGGATAAGGACTATCACTCTTCACTTAAATCAAGGTCAAACCCTTCATCTACAAGAAGTATTGTATGTACCCGATTTGAAAAAGAACCTAGTGTTTATTTCTGTGATGGAAGATAAAGGCTTCAAGGCAACATTCATTGATGGAAAGATATGGATTTAGGGTTGAAGGTATCTATCAAGTTGGAAGAAGTCTTTTGGGAGCTTTGACTTGTGATACTTCTCTTCAATCTGAATTATAGCACCAAAGATTTGCCCACCTCCATTACAAATCCTAGGAGTAAGAAAGATGGTCACAGGTATGCCCAAGTTCAACATGAAACATGAAGGAGTTTGTCAAGGTTGTGCAGCTGGGAAAGTTACAAAGGGACCATTCCCTTCAAGTGAAAGTCAAACTATCGACATTTTTCAATTGGTCCATTCTAATCTATCTGCTATGTTGCTTGTAACATCATTAGGAGGATATTTATACAATGCAATTTTTGTGGATAACTTCTCTCACAAAACATGGATCTACTTCTTGAAGAAGAAGGACGGTGTTCAAATGGTTCTGTTCTTTCAAAGCCTTGGTGAAACATCAAACTTGGAAAAAGATCAAGATATTGAGGACCGATAATGGAACCAAATATGAATCAAACGAATCATAGAAGCCACCCATGCCATGCTTCATGACCAAGGCCTACCGAAATTCTTATGGGGAGAAATTGTCAACACTGTTGTATATGTTCAAAATAGGAGCCCACATCAAGCATTGGATTTCAAGACACCTGAAGAAGTCTTCTCTAGTAAGAAACCTGATGTTTCTCATTTTAGAATATTTGGTTGTCCTATGTATTTTCATGTGCCCAAAGAGAAAAGAAAGAAGTTAGAAGCATTAGAGAAGAAAGGAACATTTGTGGGCTACAATAAAACTTCAAAATAAACCATGATGTCACTTTTGATGAATATTTTGCCCTTAGGAAAGAAGATCTCCATATCACAAGGAAAGACAATAATGATGTTGCAGGAAAGCAGGGTGAATCTCTAACAAATGAACCGATGTCCAATGTTGAAGGCTCGATGGATCCCATTGATCCACCTCCTGGTGATCCCTCTATCTCAAGGAAAAGACCTTTGTGGCTCAAAGATACTCTCAAAGATGTTGAAAGACATTGCTCCAAGAGTGACATTTCGTGAAAGTAAGAAGTCGAACAAGTATCAAGTGTACTTAGTTGCTATGAAGATTATTGTATAATCTGAGCCATATACATTTGAAAAAGCCATGAAACACCAAGCATGGAAGGATGCGATGAATGAAGAGTATGAATTAATCATGAAGAATGATGTCTAGGATGTGGTTCCTAGACCCAAGGACAAGTTTGTGGTCACTTTTAAATGACTTTATAAAATCAAACATGGCATGATGGTAGTGTTGAAGAATATAAGGCCAGATTCGTTGCTCGAGGCTTTTCTCAATAGGAAGGAGTGGACTATGATTAGATATTTGCACTAGTTCCCTGATATACCACTATCCGATCCATTATTGCCCTTATTGCCTCTCAAGGATGAAGCCTACACCAAATGGATGTTAATATTGCTTTCTTGCATGGCTCGCTTAAGAAGGAAGTCTACATAGAACAACCTGAGGGGTTTGAAATACAAAATCGAAAGACTACATAGAACAACCTGAGGTGGACACATCGTATATTGTCGTACTCGCTATGTCTAGGATGCATGGTGTTCAACAACTTGATCTGGGATCAATTGAGGTTCTACCTCTGGACTGAGTTTTGTCAGTAGAGAGTGGTAAGGCCTTGTGACTCATTCTCGATCAATTCTTCTACATTATTACATCATGGTTTAACAAAGCAGAGATGAGATGACAGAAATAGTACATAACAATAAGATAGCATGATGATCGATGACGACAGATAAATTGGCAAGTGGAATTCTCCCTAGTTGAGAGGGAGTGTTAAAATTGGCAACTAGAGCCACATTTCATCTTAAGAAATCTCATTTGATGGAAATGATGCTTGCATTAAATTCTTCTTTTTGAGAGGACCAAAATTGATATAAACATCATCTCATTTGGACAAGCAAAAGTGTGATTATGAATTTATGCCCACACATGTGCAAATTGTCAAAGTCGGCCACATCATCATGTAAGCTCAAAAAGCCTAATGGATGTGTAACTTCACCTTCAACGACTTGTATAAATACAAGTGACATCTCACCTCATTTGGCATTTTCATCACTCACACATTCTCTCTCCTTCTCTCATTGGTTCATACTACATTGGGCATTCTTCTCTCACACATGTGGATCAAAAATGATGAATTTCAAACCAAAATTATAGAGTTGACTACAGTTTGACCAGCGTTGACCAACACCTTTTGGGCATCATTTGACTTCAATCTTTATGGGAGATTTTTGTCTTAGCAGGCCACAACTTTTGGCACAAAAACTAAGGTTTTTTTAGCACTTTGACCACAAACCAAATTACAAATTGATCGTAAATTTCAAGACAACAGTTTGACCAAGTTTGACCATAGATTTTGTGATTGTTTTGTGCGGACATTGACCTCCTAATCAAGCCGAATTAAACTGGGGAAGACCAAACTAGTTTTTGAGGACATTCTATTATTGCTTTGACCAACGTTGACTTTATCGTTAGGGCTAACGTTTGACTGTTGTTCACTACAGAAATTGACATGGTTGTTTTGATTTTGAATTATGCAAGTCGATTGGAATTTTATACTCTCTCTCTGCTGAACATTTTGATATAATAATAAGAAGAATTGATCAAAGGGTTTTCACCATCTTCGGGTTTTTCCTGGCATCCACCAAATCTGGTGTTCCCTTGTCTTGGCTTGTCTTTTGCATTTTGTTTCATGTTTCATCTACTTTTATTGTCAATGTGATTAAGTGTTAATGTGATTACAACTGGAAATCTAAATTGGAAATTGTCATTGGGGTTGGGCTGCTAAAAGAACTATGTTAAGCATAGAACATATCATTGTTAACTAAAATCAACAAAAACCTGGTTAGACTACCCTTATCGCTGGTTTTTTTGTCAAAACGGGCATAAACCGGCCAATTTTCCCATATACCAGCGAGTTTCATCATAAACCAATTGGTCCACTGCCAAGCCAACCACGTACCAAACAGAAAGTGATTTTGTGAGTTTTGAAATTGTTTTGATGAAAACTTGAGCATGTTTCCCTCCACAAACAACCCCTCCAAGAAAAGCATCTCTCCCCTCTAATTATCCTCAAACATCTCAACTCTAGCAACGCAGGGAATCAATGGCAATGTTAACTTCTTAAAGTAAAAGATGATCTTTTACATAAATTTTTAACATTACCATGGAATGACTCAGGATATTTGAGAGTAGTTTCAACCTCATTAGACATCATATGGAGAAACTAGAATTTTAGATTTCACTTAAAATTCAACAAACTTAATGGTTTCAAGATTTCATGGCCTAGGGTTCTACAATGTTTCCATTCGATTCTATCACACGTGAGGTATTAGATTGGCAATTGATAAAGAGCGTGAAGCTCTTTAAAAACCTTGATGTTGGTAGCCTTGATTTTTGAACTTTGTTGATGTTGGTGGTATTGATTGTTGAACTCCACTACCATGGCATTAACAGAAGTGTACCTTTCAATCAAGAAATTCACTGGTTAGGCATGTTAAGCTTTTTCAACCAAATTATAAGCTTGAAGAGATGAACACTTCACAAAAACCAAAATCATTGGTTAAGCATGTTAAACTTTTTCAATTTATATCATATTATAAGGTTGAGAAATCCAAGTTTGAAGATTTTGAGCTAGACGATGTTTATGCCAGTGTTGCACAAATCGGGAAAAAATTGGGATTTTATCGTTTTATCGCAATTTTTTCAAAACCACAATTAAATCGGACATAAATCGGAAAAACAATTAAAAAACAGTCGGGACTTACTATTCAAGACATGATTCACTGTTATGTGTGATTTTAACACTAGAAATGATATTAAACATCTTATATATTAGTTCTTTTATCATATTTATGTGTGAATGTATTTATTTTATGTTGTAGATGGTTTAGATATTAAAAAAAATGAATATTTTTGTACCAAACGATTTTTTCCCGATTATTACGATTTTTTCCAATTTTTTCCCCGTGCCGAATTAATCCCAATAATGATTAGTGCAACATTGGTTTATGTATCTCTTGTTGATGATCCCAGTTCTAGAAGCGCTGAATCAATGATGAGTTTCATAAGCAGTCATGTTGATCGGTGATTTCTAATTTTGTTGTCTAGTTTTGTTGCTACTACTATTGAGGTTGCAAAGGAATTTTAGGAGTACTCAAACTTAGACCCAAATTATTTATGTAGCTCATGTTGATGATCCCATGTCCACTAGCAGTGATGAGTTTGAACATGATGAGTGATCATGTTGAACATTTGATATGTAGACTTACTTGTATTAAGCCAGTGACCCCATAGCTTGTAGCATTGTTTTTGGTCTCTAGAGACTCATTTGGAGCCTCAAGAATTATGTATTTTGTTGTTGATATGTATTGCACTCGATGTCATTTTGATATCTTCACCTTTACATGGTATATAGATGAGCAAAATTTGCATATTTTGTCTCTAATGGTTTCGAATCATGGTTTGAAATCTTAAAAATAGTTTTTTCATTAAAAAATAAATATTTCATGTATATTTTTAAAAGACCAGTGTATTGAGATCTAACTAGTCCCGTTTGACCAGCGCTGGTTTGAAACACTTCTGGTTCAATCACCCGTTCTGGTTTTGAATACTATGGTCCAAACTACCACCCTTGGCCAGTCATGCACTTAATTGAATATGATCTCATTTACCCAAATTGGTTTTGACAAAAATGAGCAGAATTCAGCTTTGGATACCTAACAATTGTCATGTATTTATATAGGCACTCAACCCAAATTTAATCTCATTTACCCATATGGTGTTTTTCCAAAAATGCGCACATTTGGCTATAGATACCTAAAAATTGTCAATCCACATATATGTGGAGTTAAATGTGCATTTGGCATGGTTTAATGACAGATTGCCATTAAACACAATTTACATAAGAAACTAAATTCATATATTCAGAAACAATTCACGCAGAAATGAAGGCAGAATATTTACCGTTTTTCTCAAAAGCTGTCCACCAAGCTAGCTGCAAAAAACAGAATTCACCTCCACAAGCTGAGCTATACACCACAGGGACAAATAAAATACCACTAGCACTAAATCAACATTCTTACTACCGATAACTGCAAGCAGCACATCCCTTCTCGACTGCATTATCCTTCAAAAAATCCATCTTAAACCAAAACCTTCAACTTGCAGGGTATACTTCAAGTCCAAAATTTATTTAGTATTGGAAAACATTCAAAAACTAGTACAAAGATTCAAACAAGTTAGTGGAACTTCCAAAATACTGCAACCATTTGCTTTTATTCAAAACGAAATAGAACTTTAACATACTACAAGCAGTTTCTTTTATTCAAAATGATATTTTTATTACAAGCTGCTGAAATTTTCACATTTTCACCCCAGAGGTGGTTATTTCTTATTGAACTAAGATCTAAAAACATTCTAAAAACTCAACAACTAATCTCCAAGTAATATAGACAACATCACAAACTTAACATATAGCCATCAGTTCTAATCAAAATGGCATATTTACACTGAGTGCTTGCACTTTCACCCATAGAGAAACCACTGAACACTGAACAGCTTGCCTATTCCAGCTTCATCCATCTATAGAATAACACATTATATATGTGAAGCTACTTTTTCCACGAGTCATTAAAATGCTGCAGACTAAATGTCACCTATGCCTGTCATGCAGTCATCCAACAAACTACCAATGTATCCATGAAGAATGCCACTGTGTGTTGTGTCACCTCCAAACCCGCACACTCGTATGTTTGAGCACAGCAGCACTCAATAATCACTTTATTCTCACCGGTTAGGCAACAACAACAGAAGACCATGATTCTTGCCAATCACACCCTCCCATGAAAAGATAAAGAGAGAGATACAGGGCTGTTCAAGGTTTTTGGCATTATATGATATCAATGCAAATAAAAAGAATCGTGAATCCTAACATATTCCACATCATATGCGGGCATCCTATCATTCAAGATAGATACATCCTGCCCCTTGCGAAAGCAAAATAATCTGCCCCAAACTAAAAGACAGGAGCCATTGAAGGTCTAAAATTTCAATACCTGCTCCAATTCGCACCATAGGTTTTGCACATAGTCGAGCAGCTAGCTAGCATCGCCTTATGCAGAATCCCTGTGCACACCACCGACATAAAGTTCAAAACACAATACGCATCACTCGATCCTTCTATTCAAGCTGCAGCAGGCGACGCAGGTTTTTTGTTGCAAATGCATCTACAACAGTTTGATGGGTAATACCCACATGAGATTGTTTAACATCCAACGGCATCTGTTTCTTATTATCCCGAATAGCAGCTTCAGGAGCAATGACAGTTCCATTATTCTTACATTCATCTCCTCCCAATTCATTCGAATCTATGATGTTAGACCTCGCCTTGTGCCGCATAAAAAACTTGGGCAATGGCAAACATCTCGGGGAGGGGGAGCTCGTATATGCAGGACCAGCCCACCAATCCCACAAACTATTTGGCAGAGGGGACTCTGTGTGGACAGGACTAGAAGCAGGCCTGGTTTCAGATTTCACGCTGCCGTCAGCCCTGGTCACCAATTCTGGCAAAACTACTAGCAGATCTTCATCATTAATTTCCTCAGAAGACCTACTTCCTGTCGAAGCCGGCCGCAAGATGCCTGACGATACTTCCTTTGAAATCCTGCTCGGATCTGGTCCCAAACGATCTGCTGAAGTTACCACAAAACCATTCCCGAACTTATTCACCTCGTCGACACAAAGAGCACCATCAAAATTATTAGACTTTGCGGTTGAATCATATGAAGGTGACACAGGGCAAACCTGCGAAGTCTTAAACGGGGCTTTAGTCTTCTTTTTCTGCACAGTGCGAGCAGATGCAAACTTAGAACCACCAACTAAAGCCTCAGACTGACCTTTCTTATCCATTGCTCTTCTAGAATCACCAGAGCAGCCCTCCGAAACCCTACCGTAAAAATTGCCCCGTGAAACCCTGGTGCCGTCTCGAACGAGACTGTCTGCAGCATGAGGGGAGGTTTTCACAGGGCTATCATTCTCCTCATCGACACTCCTAACGCCACCAACAACATCTTCGATTTTTTCGCCCCGTTTCAGTATTGTAACATTTTCCATCACCAGATTCCTACCAGCATTTCCAGCGGATTTACTAATTTTCCCCCCACTAAAAGCCCTTCTGTTGTAATTCCCCCCTTTAACGAAACCCTCGTCATGATTGCTCTCGGGTCTCTTCAAATCAAAACCCACAAATGTATTCATGTATACCCCTGAATCATCACCAATACAATCCCCGACTTGGTTTCCAGTAACACTGGAAGAACTTGCCAGGAGAGAAATATTATTAACGCTACCATTGTTTTTATAGCTAGGAGAGGGAAAATTTGCATTCATTTTCCGATTATCCAATTTCCTCAAAGAGAGATCATCAAGGTTACTAGCATTACCTCCGGATTTGCGCTTCGCCCGCAGCGGAGACTTCCGAACGCGAGGGCGCCCCGTTGTAACACCGGCCATGGGTATAATGTCCGGGTAACACGCGACAGGACTCGACAGCACGATCCCTTCCCAAACTGGCTACGAGATTCGTACCTGCGACCTCAAACCGAGAATTTCAGGCACACAACTTCCGGGAAAACCCGTTCTACTCCCAATTATTCAATCAAACACAAATTGCATGAACCTCGCCCGCTCCCTCGACTCATATAAGTCGCAATATTTGTTTACTAATTTATTTTCCTCTTTCTTTAAAAAAAAAAAGAAAACTTGGCGGTTTAAATATTCTTTTATTTCTTTTTCTTTTGCCTTTAATTTCGCCGACCGTGCTCAATGCATCGCGCCGACCTATACTGCGTGTGGACACGTGTGATGTTTCAAGTGGCTCTTATCACCAACACGACCGCCTTAAGCGGGAAAGTAACTTACAGGCTTCTTCAAACGTTTAACAAGCCGTTATGTGCTCATGTCCGGATTGGATGGTCGACTCTATGCGATTTTTTGGCAGTAGTCTATAATGCGACTTTTTGAAAGTCTTTCCGGCGGATTTTTCCCGTCAAAATCCGGCAGCAATTCATTGGAATCCCAAGTTTAATAGCTAGTTTCTGCACAATCAATGGCTCCCAGGGGTTTTTCAGAGCGCTGAATCCAAATATGCAATTAAAAAACCATTTTAACTACTAAAAATCGAGATTTAACCTCATTTCTTCTGTCGGATTCCGTCACCGGAATCTCCAAAAAGTCGCATTATAGACAACTCCGATTTTTTGTGATGCTCCCTGACGTCCCACCCAAACGCGAGGAGACGTTAACTGGATCTATGCATGATTTATCTCCCAGGGTGTTGCAAAGATTCAAACGAAAGTGGATGCGTTTATGGGGTTGTGGTGTATACTTATTAGTATATTTATATAAATTAAATGGCGTAATATAAATTAAATGGTTGATAAATACGGATAGTAGTATTGTTGATAAATACGGATAGTGTTTAAAATATTTAATGTTGAGAATTTATAATATTTGGAGTGGAGGTTGATAAACGTGGATAGTTATCCATGTTGAGAATTTGTAACACTTGAGTAGAGGTTAAATAATCTCTAGAATTTGTAAAGTTGGTGAATTAGAAACCAAAAAATAGTTTAAAAATCTTTATTTGGCTCTAGCAATGCGTTGATCACTGGTAGTTTTGCTTTGATTAATGCAATTTATAATGTTTAACTTTGAAAAATAAATAGTTATTTTCAATATTATTAAAAAAATATTTTTTAAACATTTGATTGGGCCATAACTTCAAGATCATATTGTCTGCTTTACACAATATAATGCTATGTGGATAAGTGCCTCAATATTTTATGCGATTCTCTTGATATGGTTGAGATATTAATGCATGAGTTTTAGATATGGTTGTGATCTTTTATTCTTAAACTTTGCGGAAAAACCATCCATAAATAAAATCCTTAAAAATAGTTCATTCTCAAGTAAATAACATATTTACCATGAGTGACTTCCCACCATGATTTAAGCAAGTCTTTCCATTAAAAAAAAAAAAAAAAAATTAATTAATTAATTAATTAATAAAATAATAATAATAAATAAAAATAAAAATTGATAGGAATAAAATGTCAATAAATAAGTAAATAACATATTGACCATCAGTGACTTCTCAGCATGATTTAAGCAATTGCATAAAAAAATTCATAGGAATAAAATGTCAATACATATTACTATGACGGGTCATGGTTTCCCCCATGGGATTTGAAATTGAGTGGAGGGTATAACATCCCAGTGAGACAACCACCCCGTCATCTTACGAGGAGACTATTCATGCAATTTTTTAAATGAAATGGTTGATAGGGAACTAGAAACCTCCCCAAATATATGCAACAGTCCACAAAGCCACATATATTAGAAACTCATAATTCAGCCTAGGACTGATACATCTAGAGATCACCGGAAACTGGAGCCCAGATCCCAGACTCCAACAGAATGTTTATCCTTTTAGCCTTAGTATGACAAACCATGGTGTCAACCAGGTAGAGGGGATAACATCCTAGTGAGACAACCACCTCATCATCCCACGAGGAGACTTAATGATTAACAGGAAACTAACAACCTCCATAGATATATGCAACAGGCTGCAAGCCACATGTATCAAAAACTCATAGTTTAGCCTAGGACCAAGATGTCTGGAGACCACCAAAAAGTGGAATCAAGATCCCAAACTCCAACGGCACGCCTATCCTTCTAGCCTTACTATGACGGACCATGGTGTCCCCCCGTGGGATTTAAAATCAGGTGGAGAGGATAACATATAAGTGAGACAACTAACCCATCATCCCACGAGGAGACCTTTCATGCATTTTTTTTAACAATAATGATGTTCTAGTTTTTCCGAAATATATAGAATATGTGTGTGTGTGTGTGTGTGTGTTTGTGTGCGAGGGAGGAGAGAAAAGAAGTTTTGTTGAATGATTAGAGCCAAATTGTATTGTTTTTATTATAAGTTCTGACCCTTTAGATTTTGCAAATATTAAAATGTGTGTGGGCCCACAATGATTAAAGCGGAGCGTTAACCATCATGCAACTCTGATGGCAGATCGTGTTGCATCTATGGGCAATCACATCACACTCAATTGTGTCGGGTTGAATTGCATGAGTCTTAACATTGGGTAGTGGTGGCGCAAAGTTGCTTGTCGACGATTAGGTTTCATTGTGCCACCCCCGACCTATTTTTTAGAAACCGTTGGAGAGGAGGGGCGCAAAGCAATTGAATGATTTCTTAAAACCCCTTTCAATTTTAGCATGTGACGTTATTGAAAAATGTGTAACTAGTTTCGGTCTTAATAAATATGAAATGTTCTTTTGATTCTTGTATATTATAAAATGAAAGAAAATTTATTATTGTTATTTTTTGTAGCATGAGTTTCATTCTCAAGGTATTTTATATAAAGGTTGAGGACCCACTAAGTGCTTCTAGGGTTTTTCCTAGGTTCAATAAGTCAAAAGAATCATTATCATATGAAGAAGACCCCATTGGGCACATTGTAACTTGTAAAAATAATTATTTTTGTATTTAAAAGTGTCAAAATATCCTCCAATACCAAGTCAGCCTAACAACGAAGAAGTTGGCCTCAATTAGGGCATTTTGTCCACCTTGGAAGCCTAAATATAGGAGAGAACTCGACCTCCTATGGACATTAATTACTCTGTCATCATTCAAGCGAAGGAGAAGAAGAAAAGGGCTAGCAAAGAAGGAAGAAGGACAAAGGACAAGTGTTTGGGTTATTTTCTCTCTCTCTCTCTTCACAAGTGCGAAGGAATGAGGCTAGGGTTTTACTGTTGCAAGATCGAACTTGGAGAAATTGCAAAAAGAAGGTCGAACGAAGGTTTATTAGGTCATCATCGAGCCCTAGCAGAAGGACAAACTCAAGCAAAGGTCAGAAGAAGCCTTGGAATCCCTAGATCTGCTCACACATGTGGAGGTAGTAGTTGTTGCAGGGACTAGAAATTTTAGACTTGCAGTAGAGGCCAAAATTTTGTAACTAGGCGTCGAAGTTGTGCAGCTGGAAGAGATTTGACTGGGTTTGATTAGGGCAAAGGAGGCACATCATCAAGAAGGTCGGACTTGGGCTTGGTTTAGAGGTCTTGGAATTCGTCATTTGAAGAATTTATAAGAAGATAAGAGATTTGTGGGTTTTCCTCTCAAGTGGAGAGGTTCTGGCCTTGGCTTGCAGCCCATATCTTGTGTTCTTGTGTTCTGTTGATATTCTTGTTTTGGTAGTTTTTTTATGATAAGAATAACATAATAATAAGAGAAGAAGCTAATAAGTAAGAAAAAGTAAAAATACATCACAATCAGTTATCAAGTTTAAGAGAAACCATCATATCTATAGCCCTATAGATTTCTCAACAACTACTTCACCTATCAAGCGAGCATGCTTGCCTCTCTCACCCAACCACCTCATCCACCCACGTCACTGTCCACATTGTTCATCTATCACATCATCCACTGTCGTTTGTACTCGTCTGCTAATTTTTTTTCCCGCTTGACAATAAGGGTTAAAAGGGTTTGTTTGGTCATTCCTCCCTTCAGATTCTCATCATTTTCAAAGCTCAGACAACTCTACTAACTGACATCCAGGTCAGCCAACAACAATATACCTCAGCTTCAACCGCTTCTCTCCAAAACTAGGTGTTTAGACTCTATGTAATACTCTAACTGCCCATAATGATTAAAATAAAGAAGGTTTTGAAGTCAGCCGAAAGACCTACAACTCCTAACCCTACCACCAAAGAACCCCTAATGGACACTGAGGGTGTACTTCATGATGCTTTCTATCCCCTCCACTTTGAAGAGTTTCAGTTTGAGTCTTTTGGTTGTTTAATTAGTAAAGAGGATTATTTTAGCGTTATTGAGTCTGGTTTATATTATATTATAACCTCAAGCACTTATCAATTTCCCAAATTTATAACCTGCTTAGCATCTGCATACATTTCTCAAATGAATTTTGTTGCCTCTTCTAAAGGGGAGAATATCATTAAGGTTACAACTGACTTCATCCACAAAGCTTTTTGTTTCCCTAATGTGCAAAACTCCCACCCATTTATTGAGGCCTCATTATTTTTAAACTTCACTTAGCTCTCAAAAGAAAACAAGCAATCCTTGTTTATATTGATTTTGCACCCAGGAACCAAAATTCCTCCAATAGTTAAGACCTACCCAATGTATTACTTATCTCAATATGCACAAAAAATATTAGCCACCATCTTATCATTACTTGGAGAAGATGATGCAAACAATGTTAATAGGCCATCCCTAGCGGTCCTTAGTCAAATGTTACAATTAGGTGTGGTTTTAGTTATACCTTCATACCTAACTCAATCCATCAATTTTCAATTCAAGAACATCCACCTTGCAAATTGTTTTAGACATCCTTCAATCATGGTTTATCTTTTTTTGTACACTCATATTGATAAGTTTGAATATTTGGGTCAGAGAATCTCTGATTCCAACAAGTAGAGGAGGTTAGTAGTTGAGTGGACTAGTAGAATTAAAAGAAATCCTAACAATGAAGGATTTTCTCAGTTCTTTTCCACATTAATGGCAACTATTTACACTATTCTGAATGGTGCACCACCCCCAAGAATTCTACTACAACAAAAGCATTCATTACAACTCAGTAATGATACCAAGGTTGGGGATTGGTACCTTTTTGAAGATTTTACTGAGATAAGACTATATGGATGTGAAGTGTGGCCTTATAGATTACCAAATTTTCTAACAATGAGAATATTCTCCTTAGAGTTCATAAGGCAAAGCCTACATGTAGACCAAGCCCATTTTCTTCCTAGATGTAGAGGGTAAATGTTTAAATTGGAAAATTTTGTTGGTACATTAATAATGAATTCCATATATGACTCAAGTAGAGGAGATGATGAAGGAATTTCATTTTGAGCTTGGAGAAAGATGGGAATATGACCCTCACCAGGTTATCTCTGAGAGAAGAGAAAGTGTCAATTCAACACCATACTCTCATGAAAGTAGGCTTGAAATTGAATAGAAAGCAAATCAAGAAATTTGGCCTCTTAATTGAGAGTTGGAAATTGAAACTTCGTCAGTTAAGGAGAAGTCCCTGAAGAGAAGCATTGTTGAAACCATTGATATAGATATGGAAGATGTGCAACCCTCAAAGAAGACAAAAACACGGTCTGAAGATGAAGAGGAAGAAATGCAGGTGAAGCTGACAGGAAGTGCTTCTGGACAATAAGGTTTTCAAATGAATCTAGCAAAACCTGAGCTTATTGTGCCCTCTAGTTCTACAGATTTGCTAGTTCCCACAGGTGAAGCATGTTCTTCTGTGATTGATACAACACTAAATAACTACCAAGTTATTAAAGAAAAAAGTCAAAAGGAGAAAGGTGAGATGATGTCTTAGTTGGCCATGCAAGCATCTTCTTCTTTCCAAACCAAGTTGGTCTCAGCAATGGACCTAGAAAGCAATCAATTGAAATTGTCTTTGTTGCATCTTACTATACAGTCACTCCCTTCAGGTGTTGAGTTTAAGATAATAGATTTATTTCGCAACATTGTTGATGTTCTTTTACATGATAAAATTAATTTGCATAGACAAGTGGGTGAGATGATATATAATGATTTAAGTAGAGCTTCATTGATAGTTAGCAAAGTAGAGAAGCTCTTAAGAAAATCCTCAAACATAATCAAACAAGAGAAGGCCAATTCTAGAGCCCTGTATTGGCAAAATGAAGGTTACAAGGAATTGATTATCAAGTTGGGTGTTGAACCAAATGACAAAGAAGCTATAAAAGCTATGATATAGGGAACCAAAATTTGAAATGCAGCCACTGAGGCAGAAGTTGAAAATACCTGTGATAGAACATGTACAAACTGTTGAATTGGATTTTGTAGGAAAAGAAAAGGAATAATTCATAATTCAGCTAATAGAAAAAAATAAAAATAAAGAGATTATAACTGTAAAGGAAAAGGTCCAAGACTTGGAGGAGACTATCAAAAATCATGTTCGTACAATTTTGATGTCTAGTGAGTCTAAAGATCCTACAAACAAATTGACATAGGTCATGACTTAACTTATGCCGTTAGGAGTAGAGATGAAAAACTCCAAGATTAATTGACTCTATCTCAAGCAGATTTAGGTGTTAAAGAGAAACAATTAAGGTCTACTTTGAGTTAGAAAACGAGTGAATCTCTGAGAAATGCAAATCAACTCAAGAAGAAATAAAGGAGTTGAAAAGTAGATTGAAGGGAAACATGTATTTGATTGAAGCCAGGCATGTCATTTGGGATGACATAATTTAACAAGTGCATTCAACTTGGGGATTCTTTCAGGTTGTTACTAAAGAAGGGTTTAAATCACTGGTATCACAGAAGTTGTAACTGCATATAAGAAGGAAATCCTAAAAGGAGCACAAAGAGCCAGGAAGATTATCAAGTTCTTGAATGAAAAATCCACAACAGATTTGAAAACAATGCATATTGTTGATAGGGTTGCAGTTATTTTGGAAATCAGCAAAGACATTGAGAAAACCCACCTATGCATTCAAACTGAGGGAAAATTGGAGATGGTCATAAATTTTATAGCTGAATTTGATTCCAAGTTCGATAAAAGATAGAGAGTTGGGTTGTCAGGATGTTGGAGCACAGATAGAATCTTGTTGACTTAGGAAAACTATGAACGGGAAATAATAACTTCCAAGTGTAGACCAGACTCATCACTTGCGAAGATTGTAGTGTTGAAGGGAAAAACAATGGTCAATTTCTTGCAAAGATACTTTTAGTTATTGTGGATTATGAAGACCTTGTTCGAATCAACACCATAAGGTTCTTAGAAGAAGCACTATGAAAAAGGTTAGTAGACATTCCATGTAATGTGGAATCAATATTAGTAAAGGGATTAAATAATGCAATGGGTCAGGATGCAAGCTCTTTATGAGATATATAGATATCTAGATGATTGGATGAGAGCATAGGAATGCATGATGCATATAAAATTTTGGATAAGATTCATATATGTAGAATATTGTGGAAAGAAAGTTAGTCATAAAATATGCTTAGGTATATGAATATATGATGCTTGAAAGGAATAATATTTGACTTACTTAAGGATGTATAGAGAATTTTAAGACTTTCTCTAGAATATATATAATAATTATTAACATATAGTATAGTCTCTAAAGGAAAATTTGTAACTTAGTAACTTGGGAACTTTGATGCATGAAGGAAGATTCATATGGAGATGGACCATGAGGATGTTGATGGAATGATAAGGTCATCGTAATGAGGTAAGTTTGATTTTCATTATTGTTGGTTATTTGGTTAACATATTACTTTGATTCCTAGAAGAGTGTTGCAAGATGGCAGTTGAGGCAAGTTCAGCTGTATGGATGAAAATGTATGAGGATTATTGAGGGAATCTCAATATCTGGTACCTGGCAACTGTGAAGTCAAGATGTGGATATCTTGGGATTAAAAGGTAGCAGTGAAATAAGATAACTTGAAGGTCAAAGGAAGATCACTTTTAAGCAGAAGATATGATCAACTTGAAGTTTGGAAAGGCTCAATGTAATGCCTTCATACCGAAGAAGAAAGTGATGAGCAAGAAGATTGTCTTGGAACCTATCACAAGATTGAAAAGAGAAGGTGGCTCCATGATACCTTGAAAGAAAGAAAGCTCGATGATGTAGAGGACAAAGGGAGTTAGTAAACTATGAAGATTTGGTAGCTGATACTCTCATGAAGACACATTGTAAGACTTGTGATGATGACTTCCCAAACAGAAAGGAAGTCCTGTACTGGGGTGGAGATGGACTCCACAAGACCCCATGCCAATTCACATTTATCACCAAAAGCTGTGAAAAGCACACTATAAGGACCACCTGTATCAAATTTGTAATGGTTTTATGTTGCCTATTTACCGTGCCATTTTTGACAAGCCTACCCCGAAGATTTCTTCACAAGCAGAAATTGACCTAACCGCTCTAGGAAACTGGTTTGGGGATGATACGTTCACATACATAAGGGTTTTTGGTAGCCTTGCAAGGCCTCATGTCCTTCCTCTGTACATACCCGACAAGCTATTGGCTCAAGAATTAGCTTATCAAATTACGATCGCAGGAACAACCAAGACTCTTAGGATTTCAAAAAAGCAGGCTTGACCTACTTTTCCTTTGAGATGTGGTGTTTATACTTTGCACGACTACAAGCATGCGGAGAAGGAAGCAGAGAAAATAAACATTCTAAACCTTGCAACCATTCTTAATAGGCGATTCGACCCAAGGAAAGTTGTCTACAATGTGCTTGAACAGGCCAAACTCACAAGGTTTGATCATAAGGAAGATGATTTTGATGACTTATTTTCTTCGGCAGAGTCATTATTCCAGGTACAAGCACTGGCCAAAATGAGATATAATGATGAAGGGCTAGTAGAATTTAATAAGCTCAGAGAACAGAGGTTGCAAACTCTACCTCTGGACTTATTAGCTATTGCCCCGACAACACAATCAAGTGAGCCTGAACAACAACTCATTGACAAACCTCCTGCTACATCAAAGATTCTCGAGAAAGATAAAGAGAAAGAGCAAGAGAAAGAACAAGAAAAAGTACAGGAGAAAGAACAAGAGAAAGAGCACGAGGAAGAGCAGAAAAGGGAGCAGGATAAGGGCAACGAAAATGTCAATGTGGATACCCAGATTGATCCTAAACTACTCCAAGAATGGCAGCAATTTGACTCCATTATAAGAAATCTGGAAGGTCCAAAAGGTGCCAATACACCCAAAGTAACAGATACACAGGATACAACGTCAACAAAGGTTCCGAATGAAGGAACCAGCAGCCTACCCTCTAGCACGGATTTAGAAATAATTCCAAAAGATCCCTCTGATCAAATTATTTTGCAGGTGGAGGACATACCTCCATTAGATGTCTTTTACAGTCCAAAACACAAGGCTATAGTGAAAAGAGAGAGGAAAAGGAGAAGACTTGATCAACCTTCCCTATTTCCAGAGCAAACAGAGACAACTAATGTAGTTTGGAAAGAAGAGTTTGACCCTTCCGATGACCTAACGAAGCTTTCTCAGTATGCCGAAGATTATTCGGCAGCCACTATGGACAAGGCATTAGAAGTGAGTAATCTACTTAAAGAAAAGGACCAAGCAATTATTTTGTTGCAAACACCGTTGTCCGAACCACAACAGAAAGTTGAACAATTAGAACAACAATTATCAACACAGCAGCAATTAAACAATCAATTGAATAAGCAGTTGCTTGAAGAAAAACAGAGAATAGATTCAAGCGCAATACAAGAGCAGAAAAATTATCAAAAGCATTGGCCAGGTTAAAGACGATGAATGAACTAATGGCGAAAACAAAAGATGAGCAAATCGCTCAGCTGTCACTTCAAGTAGAGAAGTTCAAGAGTCTTCCATAACCTGCTAATTTCAGAGTCGAAGCGCTACAAATTAACAAGGCATTGGTGACACAACTAAGACTGTTATGTCATAATATTTCTCTGGTTGAGCCCCTTTGTGATATAACAACATCAATAGTTGAAAAATCAGTTGATGCTAGATAGGATTTGGAACAAGCCGACGAGACCCTGACAAATTTTCTTGCTTGGCAAGACACCAATGAGGGGAAGGCAACAAATCTACCCAAAATCCTAGAATCACACAAGGAGATCTTGTTCTTAGAATGGCAGTCACAGTTGATGAAAGTAGAGAGAGAGGTTTCCATATGTAGATTATCTACAAGTAACTTAATTGAGTTAATCAATAACACTCTCTATCTATCTAATATGATTTCACAATGTACCCCAGGTAAATTGCTGTTAGCTAAGACATTGGAGCAAGCATGCAATCAAGAGTTGGAGAAGAATGGAAGGTTAATCGCAGGCATCCAAAGTTTAACTTGGGATACCTATTGGTTTTTCTTAGCAAAACCATACAGTCAAAGGGTCGCCCTCAAGTGTTTAACCGATGCGATCGGTTGTATCATTCCTGAAATACATGATGCCACATACTCAGCTCAGCTCCATTCTCGTCTCAGCCACCCTCCAGAATTGGAACCGATGCTTGCAATCTGCCAACTCAGATCATAGGGAGAACATCCGAAATGATGAATCATGCTGCCGACTACCAACAAACCTGCTGTGGAGAAGATATTCAAGATTTAGTTGTACCAATTAAATAACATTTTATTTTTGTAGTTAGTTAGTTTAATTAGTATTTATAGACCCTTTCATGCACTTAGAAAGGGTTCTCAGTTTTTGTATAAAACTCAAACCTGGAAGTTGCACTATTGTGCTTCCGGTATATTTTTTATAAAGATTGGGCCAGTATTCCAAATTATAACGAAGAAAGCTTTTATGGGATGTGCACTATTTCCTTGATGTGAAAGTATCTCTAAGTTGGAAAAAGGAATTCGAATTGCGATTGATATCAGGAATGATTTACAACACATATGGTACTATTATCTATGATCTAATTTCATTCTTTTATGTGAATCGTTATTTAATTACTCTTGCTATCATTGGATATATGTATGTGTTTTCAACAGCACTCCTTATATGTTTCACTATTGGATGTTTAAGGGATGTTATTCTTTTAGTCATATATGTATTGGTGATATATAAAGGATAAGTGTAATAATGTTTTATTGATTACTTTATTCAACTATTTGAACAAAGCAATTATTATATGAATGAATGTCTTTACCAAATAGAGTCATCTATATGCTTGTTTGTGAATAAAGATTATCAAACGTTACACTTAAAAATAGAAATTTCCCGGGATAGGATAGTTATTCATATTTCTACTTTTAGATAAAATCATTCATCCATTACCATTTTATTAGAAAACCACTCATTTATCCATCCCCTTTTTATTCATCATTGGGAAACTGGTCCCATTATCTCCAGTTGGAGCCACCACACCAAACGGAAAAGGAGCTGTATTAAGGTCTGGACCGGGTGGTTTTCCCCGATGTTGTTGCAACGATTTTCGAGGCTTCAACAAGGTCTTATTCCACTGAAATATTTTAGGAATGTTAATGCAACCCATTTTATGTATGATAGATTCATTGGAGTTCAAGGCTAGTTCCCCCCCCATGACCAAGACAAAATTTATTTTTCCAATGATTTATATGCAGATTTTGTGTTACATATGAGGTCAGATTACACTAATACCACATCTATTTATTAAAGGGCCATCTTTGGACGTACCTATGAGGACCAGGGGGATCGTAGGGACCCTGAGCATGCACCACCACCTATGAGATTCTTTGCACTATCGTGTCAGAGCTTGGTATTACCGACATTGCTAGAGGAGTTGTCATAGCTTGGTGGTGAGGCTAGGGAGACTATTGCAGACATCATGTGTACGTCATTGTCTAGTGCACGTGTTGCATTGGATGGAGAGATTAAGAGACCACCACCATTTCCTCATGACCAACCAGTGCCCTTATATAATGATGCATTTCTCATGAGTTTTCCCTTTGACCAGCTTTTGACATATACATCTATGTATCATGATGTAATTTGTGAGACTTGGAGGGTGAAAGACCTATGTGACATAGACAAGGTATGCATATATATGAAATTTTTTACTCTTATTATTAAGTTATGCATAATTATTTATATTAAAATTTCTAGTTGTATTATATTGCATTTGTATTAATAAGTTCATGATAACATGTAGACACATCCCAACTACATGGATGGGCTTATGAGGTGATATGATGGGGCAATTGATCAGACAGGCCATCCTCGACCAGAGCATGTTTCCATGGATTCTCCTCCACCTCCACCTCCACCATATATGTTCACTAATGTGGAGGAGAGTCATTATGTACAACCACATGGACCAACAGTTGATGTAAAAACTTTTATTACTAACATTTCAACATTTTATTGTTTTAAGTTACACATACATACTAATTAATTTGTAAACTAATTATAATTTTTCCTTGCCATTGTGTACACAGGCCCATATGTAGAGTGTCTTTGATGTCGCTGTTATGTGGAGGCATGAGTGGGATGTTGGGTTTAGAGGCATTGATGATGCGAATCCATCAATGCAAGCTCCAATCATTGAGCCACAAGTAAGGGAGCATCAAACCAAGACTCATGATCAAACCCCCATCCTATTTGACTTGCATTTGGAATCAACTGGGGTTAGTATATTCATGTACATATGTATTTAAGAATGTGGTTCAAAATAATTTATTTCCATATTGTTTATTTTGTATAGATAATGAGTTAATTAGTTTGAATTTGAATGTGTTATATTGTAGTACCATCTTATGGACACTTTCTTTGCATGGTGGAACTCACATAGGAGTTCTGGTGGTACTTAGAGTGTCATAGTTGTATATTTTCGGGCTCATTTCATAGGGAACATGCACATGTGTGATACAAACTTTTTATATTTTCATACATTGAGAGTTTATGGATGTACATCATCGACATTATTTTAGTTTATAGATGCTTATTATTTTAGTTTATGGATGTTCATGTGATATTTGTAATTAGTATATATTTTCATATGGATAGTTTATTGATACATGTATTCACTATTTCAGTTTATGGATTTGTATTAATCTTGTTTATGGATGCTCATTACTTTTTGAAGTTTATGGAACTATTAAAATTATTCGATAATTTAATATTTTTTCTATTTACTATAACTTTTATTAGTAAAATCTATGTTCAATTTTGATTTCTAGTTTCATTGACTAAGAAAATAAGTACAATTTTAAGCTATGATACAAGACAATTTGATACTTAAAATGAACTAAAATATATCATGAATCAATTTAATATTGAACATGGAAAGAATTCCAATCATGCTTCATATTGGCTTGTAGAAAGTGTCTTTTAGTGCAATCAACATGTATGATATTAGAATTCGATTTTAAAAATAAATTATTTGAATTATAACATCATCCACAGACACACACACACATATAGTGTAGTGTAACATGTATTATGCATAACTATAACTATAACATTTACATCTAGCATAATTATTTAAAAACTATATATATATATATATATATATATATATATATTTATATATATATATATATATATAGCATTAACATATAATTTATATAACTACATATATAAGTTCATGTTTCAACAATGCATCATTGATAGATACATTAAATCCATCATGAAAGGTGCATTTAATCTAGTGAATAAAAACATTTAGACTCTTTTTTAAGTTGTACCATATTGTTTCATTATGTAGTGTGTTGTACAAGACACATTGTCTTCATGTGCTTTCACCTAGTACAACTCATGTGTCAAAGTCAAACATTAAGAACTTAAAGTCTATTGTAGGATTTCTTTGGCATGAAATTTTGTTAGTTTTGTAAATAGGTTTATTTCAATTTTTTTTACATATATATTTACATATTTATGCGCTATGAATATAATGCATTATTTAGAAACAAGAAAAAGTGTGAAGGTAGATTTGATCACTTCTTTCGAATGTGTTTACACAGAACTCAATACTTTTATTGATAAATGATCAAAGAGTGGACTCTAAAATTTAAGACTTCAGGCTAGATTATACTGCTTGAGTTTAGAAATGGTTTTTTTGTCAACATTTTTTTCTCAGATTAGTTTATATGTATTATATATATTATATGAGGCATCCCATATGCACGCCCCGACTTCAGACCATCACAATGTGAGAGGTTCTGTTATACATGGCCAGGCTCGTTATAGATCACGTAGCCCACTGAGAGTTCATGTTCCCCTCATAAATCTTGCCTCCGACTCCAATTGGAGTGTGAGAGGCAATGTTTATGTCTCCATTGATGACCATGCTACATCCAGTGGACCTTCTTCTCCCATTTCAGGTACACCTCCTATTTTTTTTAAATAATCTTTAAAATTTATGTGTTTATGTCTTGAAATTGTCTTCAACTGATGTGTTTAAATTTAATGTATATGTGATTATGCTTATACTTTGTTAATTATATATATGTTAAATTATGTTTATGATTTACAGGCCCTTAGTAGGTTGAAGTTGAGGATCAAAGAGTAACATTGATCCCTCCGTGGGATGATGCTATAACTCAGATCACATTAGAGGATGTTATGACCCATCATACATGGATCACAATAGAGATAAAGAACATGCTAATTCACCAACTCATCTTGCATTATCTTTGATGTTGGATAGTATTAATAGGTTGATTGATACATACTATAGGTTAGGCCCACATAGCCACATATTACAGTCCATACATAGGATTAGGAGGCATCCCTTTGGATCTCCCTACTAGACATAGAGGTCTTATTCCACTAAAATGTTTTAGGAATTTTAATGCAACCCCTTTTATGTATGATAGATTCATTGGAGCTTGGGGCTAGTTCCCCCACCATGACCAAGTTACCATTTATTTTTCCAATGATTTATATGCAGAGTTCGTATTACATATGAGGCTAGATTACACTAATATGAGGATCAAAGAGTAGCATCGGTCCCTCCGTGGGATGATGCTACAACTCAGATCACATTAGAGGATGTTATGACCCATCATACATGGATCACAACAGAGATAAAGAACACCCCTTCTAATTCACCGGCGCATCTTGCATTGTCTTTGATGTTGGATAGTATTAATAGGTTGATTGATATACTATAGGTTAGGCCACATAACCACATATTACATTCCATACATAAGATTAGGATACATCCCTTTGGATCTCCCTACTAGACATAGAGGTCTTATTCCACTAAAATGTTTTAGGAATGTTAATGCAACCCCTTTTATGTATGATAGATTCATTGGAGCTTGGGGCTAGTTCCCCCACCATGACCAAGTTACCATTTATTTTGCCAATGATTTATATGCAGAGTTCGTGTTACATATGAGGTTAGATTACACTAATATTGGATCCCATTAGTATGGAGCCATATTGGGACATACTTATGAGGACCAGGGGGTTCATAGGGACCCTAGGCATGTGCCGCCACTTTTGAGATTTTTCCACTACCATGTCAGAGCTTGGTATTACTGACAAAGCTAGAGGAGTTGTTAAATATTGGTGGTGAGACTAGGGAGACTATTGCAGACATCATACATATGTCATTGGCTAGTGAACATGTTGCATTAGATGGAGGGATTAAGAGACCACCACCATCGCCTCATGACCAACTAGTGCCATTATATAATGATGCATTTCTCATGAGTTTACCCTTTGACCAATTTTTAACATATATGTATGTATCATGACGTCATTCGTGAGACTTGGAGGCTGCACGACCTGCGTGACATAGACCAGGTACACACATATATGAAACTTTTTACTCTTATTATCAAATTATGCATAACTATTTATATTAAAATTTCTAGTTCGTATCAGATTGCATTTATATTAATAAGTTCATGGTAACATGTAGACACATCCTAGCTACATGGATGAGCTTATGAGGTCATCCGATGGGGCAATTGATGAGCCAGGTCATCCTCGACTAGAGCATGTTTTCATGGATTCTCCTCCACCTTCAACTCCACCTTATATGTTCACTAATGTGGAGGAGAGTCACTATGTACAACCACATGGACCAACAGTTGATGTAAAATTCTTTAATTCTAAGATTTCAACATTTTCTTTTTTCAAGATTTCAATATTTTCTTTATGTAATCTACATGCTAATTAATTTATAAACTAATTATAATTTTTCCTTTCCATTGTGTACACAGGCCCATGTGTATAGTGATGTTGATGTTGCTATTATGTGGAGAGATGAGTGGGATGTTGGGTTTAGGGGAACTGATGATGTAGGTCCATCAATGCAGGACCCAATCATTGAGCCACAGGTAAGGGAGCATCAAACCCAAATTCATGATCAAACTCCCATCCTATCTGACTTGCATTTGGACTCGACCGAGGTTAGTATATTCATGTACATATGTAATTAAAAATGTGGTTCAAAATAATTTATTATCATATTGTTTATTTTGTACAAATAATGATCTAATTAGTTTGAATTTGAATGTGTTACATTGTAGTACCATCTTATGGACTCTTACTCTGCACGGTGTAACTCACATAGGAGTCCTAGTGGTACTTAGAGTGCCATAGTTTGTATATTTTTCAGGCTCATTACATAGGGCACATTCGCATGTGTGATACAATTTTTTTTTATATTTTCATACATTGACATTTTATGGATGTACATCATAGACATTATTTTAGTTTATGGATGCTTATTATTTCCGTTTATGGATGTTCATGTGATATTTGTAATTTGTATATATTTTCATATGGATAGTTTATTGATACATGTATTCACTATTTCAGTTTATGGATTTGTATTAATCTTGTTTATGGATTCTCATTAATAGTTGAAGTTTATGGATCTGTTTAAATTATTTTGCTAATTTAATATTTTTTCTATTTACTATAACTTTTATTAGTAAAATATATGTTCAATTTCAATTTTCAGTTTCATAGACTAAGAAACTAAGTGCAGTTTCAAGCTATGATGCAAATCAATTTGATACTTAAAATGAACTAAATTTATCATGTATCAATTTAATATTGAACATGGAAAGACTTCCAATCACGCTTCATATTGGCTTGTAGAAAGTGTCTTTTAGTGCAATCAACATGTATGTTATTACAATTCAATTTTAAAAATAAATTATTTGAATTATAAAGTCATCCATATATATATATATATATATATATATATATATATATATAATATATATATATATATATATATATATATTTGTGACCCACCCATATACCATTGAATGGACAATTTTTTAAATTATTTCAATTAGTTTTTTTATCTCAAGTTTCAATTAGAAAACATAAAGAGGATTGAATAAGTTTTATTCAATTTTTAATAAAAGATGTCATGTAAACAACAAATAGGTTTTATTCAACATTATTTATTTTGAAATTATCTACAAGAGCTTAGTCATAACATGACATAAGTAAATTGTATTGAAATTTAATATATAGGTCAAAAAATAATATGTGACATCATTTCTATAATTTTATATAATGTTATCAACTTTCCTAAATTTACAAGTAGTTAAATCAGAGTATTTCAATCAATTCCTTATGATGGAAACAAGTTTTATTCAAATTTTAAAAAATAAAATATGATTGAAATAAATTATATATTCAATTTTAAAAGATGTGGAGATGTAAAAGTTACAAATACAAGTTTTATTTATTTTATTTTGTTTGAGGTTATCTACAATGTCTTAGTAATAATGCACATCGTCAATACTTTTTTTGTGCTTACACTGAAATCAATGCACAATGATAAACTAATTACTTTGAAATTAATGTACACCATATAGATCTAGTTACATCAAATCAGAAATCAACATCTTCACTGAGATCAATGCATCTAATGCAAACAATCAAATAGGATGAGAAATCAACATCTACACTAAAATCAATGCATCTAATGCAAACAATCAAATAGGATTAGAAATCAACATCTACACTAAAACCAATGCATCTAATGCTACAAGAAATCAAATAGGATTATAAATCAACGTCGACACTGAAATCAATGCATCTAGTGCTACAAGAAATCAAATAGGATTATAAATCAACGTCTATACTAAAATCAATTCATATAATGCAAGTTCAATCAAACAAGATTAGAAATTCACATCTTTAATGAAATTAATGCATCTAATGCAAGCATTGAAAAAGAATTAGAAATCAACATCTACACAGAAATCAATGCATTTAATGCACGAAATCAAATAGGATTACAAATCAACATCTATACACTGAAACCAATGCATCTAGTGCTTGAGCATTTTTCTTCCCTTTCTCTCCCCCCTCCATTTATATAGATATCTCCCTCCATCTCTCCTTCTTTTTCTCTCTATCTCACCTCCCCAGACACACACAAACACTCTCTCTCTTGTAGATGGACATCTAGACTTCCTTCTATCAACTTACTTTTCTTGAAAGTAATTCAACCAACTCAACATGTTGCTAATCATACCTTACCAATGGATCCCACACAAGATGGAATGTGGACCATCTATGAGGCACTTTCTTCTTTTAAGTAAAGGTGAACATTGTAATGAAGATTCCAATGGAGGATCTTGATGATCCTCGTTTTGCAAATGCTTCTTCCTAATGATGATTATGTATGATGATATCTTTATCGTATATCTTTCCAGATGGTTTTCCTCCAACCTTATATATTGTTACTTCAGTGGTTGTTATATGCTTCCAATGGAGATGTCATGAGTTACTTCCTTTCTATCACGATGACTATTACAACCATGTATACTTCTACTTCAGTTATCCTTCCATTGTTCTATGATGATGTCATGTTTATCTTAGCTCTAATGCATCTATCATTCTTGATGTTTCTAACATTTACTTGCTAACTTCTATCTATGTTAAACATATTCATGGAATGGACATGAGATAATATAGAACATGAAATACATTTACTATTCAAATGATATACATTTATAATACATTCATATGACTCTTGTTTTTGTATTCCAAGGTCTCTTGGAATCCCTTTTATTTTTCAACTTCCACACCATAACCCTTACTGGATTAGATGCCAAGATTCCCCCCTTAATATGAAGGGGTATATAAGAGTCCAAGAAGAGAGGTAAAATATAAAAATACAACAATGCAAGATGGGTGGTTGAATGTGCCATCTGAAATGATGGCAGAAGGTGGGGGAACTCGAGGTCTCAACCATAGATGGTTTAAGGATGACCACCAACACTGGAATGCTTAGTGCAGTTCCTGGAACTCTTCCAAATATGGATAGAAGTTGAAGTCTTCTGCTATAGGAAGTGCTCCCTATTGTTTTGAAAAGGGAGACCATCAAACTAAAAAAGGGAGGTCTCAACCTGGAACGCTTAGTGTGATTCTTGGATCTCCCCCAAATCTAGAAAGAAGTTGAAGTCTTTTGTTAGAGGAAGTGCTCCTTAATGCTTTGAAGAGGGAGAGCTTCAACCTGGGAAAATTTAGGTCTTCAACTTGTGGTGGGTTAAGGAAGGCCAACAACCAAAGGAATGCTTAGGGGCTTCTCTATCTTGTGCTACAACTTTGAATCTGGGTATGGTTGTCTTTGGTTGTAGGCTTAGGAATCAAGTCCAAGTTGTGGCTCAGGATTGCTTGATTTATCTTTCAAACTTGTAGATGGCCATATTTTATGGCTATATGTAATTTCTATGTGACACCCTTCTCCCACATTTACCCAAGTTAACTGGTCTGCTAGGGTAAACATGTGACGAGAGGCTACTATGATGTGATTCAAATCCCCATGTATAGTTAAGGAAGTGGAGCCTAGAAAACAACACCATTCTCACATTCCACACATGCTACAAAACCTTCAAGAGTCAACCAACCATTCCAAGTGACAAACCCCTGAGACAACTTAACATTTCACTGATATGAACCTTCATTCGCTCCCCTGACAAGCCATTCATGCGACTAAGGCCTTCTAGTCACTCCCACAACAAGGCGTGTCAGTGATTGTGGAGACTGCCCAAGACTTAATGAAACTTTCAGAAATGATAAATAACAATGGAATAAGGCTACTAATGCAATCATTGGTACAAGTACTAGATCTGACCCCTACTATCCATGATAGGAATTTTGTCAAACATGTCACAAATATGTAATCTACAAGTCATAACAACATATTTGAGCATAGGGGTCTCATACTTATATGAGATTAATAAAGAAGCATTGTTTCCATATCACAATAACTGAATTATCATCTATTAGGTCATATGTTCATTGTACTTCCAATTACTAATCAAAACATGATGAAATCCATACATCAAGTCTATCATAAAACATACTCATAACCAACATATAATAAACATAAATAATAATGATATCACAACCATAAAATACATATATAAGCCAATACATTTACACATGAAATACCAAGGAGAAGAGGCTATTATTAATGAATGAAAAAACCAACCAGGTATGGGACTTCCACGCACCACTCGGCCATAGATTTGCTGAACCAAATATTTCTTTCAGCCGATAACCCCCGTGCCATATTCCAAGCATGAATGTGGGAATCAAAACCAAACCAAACTAAGTTTCCTTAGGCTTCACTGCAATCCCCACTAGATCACTAGGCCCTAAAAAAGCAAGGATGCCACCAGATTTCTCCACCTACACCATGAGGAATTTTCCTATCTCCTAGTATCCAGGATTTATCATATATCTCATCATACAATGGTCGAGGATTCCTAGGGCTAATTAAGACTCCACCCTCCAGGATTTATCATATATCCCACCATTCACCGGTTGAGGATTCCTAGGCCTAATCGAGGGCACACACCTCTAGGATTTACCATATACCCTTCCATTCACCAGTCATGGATTCTTATGCCCATCGAGGCACACAAAATTTGGCCTTACAACAATCCCACCTTCTTCGGTCCAAGGATTCCTAGGCCTTGTGTTTTTTCTTTCAGAGACCACCTCACTTAGTTTCGAAACCATCCAGAAATCTAGCTCAACCAAATACAAGAGAACCCATCACACCATGGCTATCTAGAAATGGCAAGGCAAGGCAAGGCTGAGGGTCACTATCACACCTGGAAAAACACATGCCAATGATAGAAAGATAACTAAATACACTCATACATGTACCATTCATGCTAATTCTAGCAAGGAAATAACACATGAGAATCGATACCTACAATTAATCCGGTTGTAGATACTTGATCTTGCTCTTCCTTGCTTGATCTTTGCTTCCCTGTTCCTTCTTTTCCCTTCCTTTGCTTTTCTTGATCCAATGTTTAAGTGCTCCAAGAAAACTCTAAGTATCCAAGAGGGTGTGAGAGAGAGAATAGAGAGAGATATCCACCATAGAACCGTCAAAAGCTTGTGAACTAATCCTTAGGAGCCTTTTATTAATGAGGCCTCTATTTTCTTCATTTTCCATTGTTTTCCTTCAATTTCATCCTCACATGCAAGCTATGACCTTTCACCTTCCCTTTCTCCTAATTTCCTTTATTTTCGTAAATAAAATTCCAATTAATGCCACTTTTCCTTTTCGAAGCCTTTTCCAATTTCCTTTAGCCATATAACTGAAATGAACAATCACTAGGATGTTTTTCCCAACATTCAACTTGGAATATATGTCCCATGACCTTGGTCTTATATTTTTTACATGAATTTTTGGCAAGGGTTGTTACAGAACCCTCCCCCTTGGGGAACATCATCCTCAGTGTTCAATGACACTTATAACCAACAAAACCGTTGAAAACCAAAACATATTACCCATGGAGCTTTATAATCCAACTTGTTGCAGTATTTACAACGAACAACCTGCTGAAAACATGACAATTATATCATTTGCTAGAGCTTTATAACATATCTCATTACAGTATTTACAATAACCACCATGTCAGGCGGAAAGAGTCAATTTTGTGGACAAAACCAACCTCCCTAGAAGCTTAAGGCTTTCTAGTGACAAACAAGACAATCAAGAACAATCCTTCTCTAAATATGCATTTACCATATAAGAAATCAAGTGTTTAGATCCTACCTGTAGTCCAACGCTGTTGTAGTAGCCCAGCCTCGTCGATCCGGATGAGCTCCTCCTTCACTTCGAAACCTGCATTCACTAACAATCAAACGATTAAATAGCACCTGAATATCTCATAAAATAAACATATTCAACATACAGACCAAGGAGTATATGAAACAACTCATTAATAACAAATTGTTGAGAAGAATGGACTTATTTGTATTAATAGGAAACAAAAGAAACCATTACAACCTGAGCCTTGGTGTTGTGCAAGTTCCTCCCAGGGTCCAGCAAGAGTTTTCCTTTACTTTGATAAGCTCACCCACTTCCAAATGAAACAAGAAAGGATGGTAATCTCTCCTCACAAGCTTCTACAAGGAAGTCCTAATTCCAGCAGCATCTACCCTTTGGAATGTTCAGCTTTCAACCTCCCCTCCTCTGGCCCAATGCCTGTATTTATAATGTTCTAGAGGAAGTTAATCAGGTCCAACATCAATGGGATAAGCCCCTCTTTTGGATGGGGTAGCTCCTCTCTTGATGGGATAAGTTCCTCTTTCATAGGGATACATAAACCATCTGGAGGCGCTCAATACATGTCAAACAAGCTTCTAGAATGCTCTAGAATGACCACAAGTAACTTTTTTAAGATGAAACTCGTGCCTTTTGACCTTTACAGGAGTACGCACCCACCCCTTTACATACAGAGCATACAAGTACGCAGGTATCATGAACTTGGGATGCGTACACGCAGGTAAGGTTGAGAGAAACTGCGTACCCAGAGATGAATATGTTTTTTAAAGACTTTCTCTCTTTCTTAAAGTTTGACATGGAGAGCAGAGGTATGAGGCTTGCCAAGGAGGATAGTATGACTGTTGATGGAGCCATACTAACTACAAATAGTCATGGTGACAAATTTGAGTGTAACAGATTGCCCCCTAAAGTGCGAAGCCTGTAATAGATTAGGGTTTTATATCATCTAGGAAGGGTGAAGTACTTTATCATTTCAAGGATTATCTTATGGAGAGCCCAGTCAGAACCTGCAATTTTCAACACAAAATACATGTATAAGATTATATCATCGCTGAGGTAGGCATTCCCATACTCAGATCAAAAAAACTTTAACTAACAGACTAACTACTACTCTGATACAGGAATGATTTCATAGTACATCATAATCATAGACTCATGTAGACACAGTATGGATGCAACCATCTGTTTATTATTGGTCTACTATATAATGAGTACAAAACTCCTCGCAGCCTGGATGGTGGAAACTAGATCCAGGGTCTTCATCTCTACTTCCCGAATTGGTACGATTCTAGCCATGCGAATAAATGAGTCGATGTCGAACATGGTAGAAACCACTTGATTACTAGTCGATGATGTAAACTGTTAACAAGTGTGAGAGAGACCACTAGTGATGTCAATGGTTCTCAAAGTACCCAGTACGATCCATGAGATGTGAATGAATGAGTCGATGTCGAACATTTCACGGAGTCCTTCGATCGAAAGTCAATTATGTAAACTGACGTCAAAGGTGAGAAACCTGCCATTGATGCATGCAAACTTCAAGGTACTGACGATTTCTAAGTCATCTCTCTAGATAATGTGCTGATGTCGATAGAAAGCGACCCGTCGCAGGCAAGCCCAAAACACGAAATCATAGTTCAAGTTGAAGAAATGTTGTTGTAAGGACTGACTCACGGATGGTCAAAATGGATGACAGGTATTTTGCAGTTGAATGTTTTGTTTGCAGACCTCTTGAACACATAACGACACAACAGATGGCTTGGTGACGAATGACTCAAATTTAATACCCAGGACCCGGCTGAAGAATTTCAATGTGGTTTGATCAACTGTGAGGCAAAGGATTTCCCAACCCAGGTGAATGAAAAGTGTCGTGTTCAAGAGTGGTAATAAGGTTTCTTCTGAGACAAAGGATAACAAATAGGCTCATTCTTATGTCTTTTCCCCCACCATTTATAGCAAGTACCTCTTTATTTTTTACAAGCTTGAGGAGGATAACATATGCTTGATTAT
>APFE030561825.1:34129-62306 GCA_000404065.3 Pinus taeda | reverse complement strand
AACATCAATGGGATACTCCCTCTTTTGGATGGGGTAGCTCCCTCTTGATGGGATAAGTTCCTCTATCATAGGGATGCATGAACCATCTGGAGGCGCTCAATACACGTCAAACACTCTTCTAGAAGGCTCTAGAAGTGACCACAAGTAACGTTTTAAAGATGAAACTCACGCCTTTTGACCTTTACAGGGGTACGCACCCATCCTTTGTCTTACAGAGCGTACAAGTACGCAGGTATTGTGAACTTGGGTTGCGTACACGCAAGTAAGGTTGAGAGAAACTGCGTACCCAGAGATAAATAGATTTTTAAAGACTTTCTCTCTTTCTTGAAGTTTGACATGGAGAGCAGAGGTATGAGACTTGCCAAGGAGGATAGTATGACAGTTGATGGAGCCATACTAACTGCAAATAGTCATGGTGACAAATTTTAGTGTAACACACCACATATACTTATGCACCTTTTCTTCAACCCGCAAATAATCATATTGTCTATCGATATTTATAAATCCAACTTGATACAATATTTACAATGATATACACATAAATGCATATGTACATTTTCTCTAACCAACAAATAAAAGGATATGATGCTTGCATCTACAACAAGGGAATCCAAAGGCTCACACCTCCACCCTCAAACTAATACCAAGATTCACCTCCTTCCCATAAAGTCGAGAATCCACTGTCAAAATCAAATTTGCATCCAATGTCCAATGCTATAATCCCGCACCATTTTTCTTCTCAGTGAATAGTTACTCGCTCATTGTTCCAGGGCACGCGCCAATGTGCATTTGATTCCATATGGGGATGCTAATGACCACAACAAATCAATTCTCGCGCTTCCCTTCTCTTCTACACAGTCCCTTGGGAAATACAGTCACCCCTTCCATGTAGTCACTCACCTTCCAATTTCCCTACCATCCCCTATCTCAGGTAATCCTTCCCTTCGAAAGGTTTCATCGCATTGGAAGGTATAAAAAACAAGGAATATTCCTACCTCAAACCATCATACCAGTGATCTGAAAATGAGATCTAAGACAATTATTAAGGTATTACATACTCATGTGCATGGATTTTCCTATGTTACTTTGTGCAATGGATCGATAAGATTGTGAAATACATAGACAATGAAGCAGTTAAAGAACATAATGGAAAAAGACATATAAACACAACAAGTTTAATATGGAGTTCACCCAAAACTCCTAGGCTACATCTCCTGGTCCAACCTTCCGTGATGGCCTCTCTATTATGTCTTCAGAGGCAAAGTTCTACAACCGTGAGCTCAATTTAAGTCTCAACACACAACAGATACAACAACAAGAGTTTTGCTTGAACCCCTCAAGCCTCTTTGAGTACACGGACTCTCTATCACTCTCTATCTCAACACTACCTCCAATACGACCTGCCTCTGTTTGCTCTATGTTTGTGGCTTTAAAGCCAATCAGCGTTGTAGATTCGTTTCACCTTCTCGGCTCTTTGTCTCCTGGCCTCTGTTCACTCGAATCCCTCTTCTAAGTGTTAGAAATCATGGCATAACGCCTTTTGGGGAGGTGGCCACCTATTCTACAATGGATGAGTGCATCGGGCCTTTAAAATCCCTGAAATGGCCATTCTCTGTTTACACAGAGAAATGTGTTCGAACATAGGAAAAGTCCGCCAAACACTATTTATCGGACTTCAAACATTTTGAATTCACCTTATAACTCCTATTGAATCTGCTTGTATATCGATATAGCATCTCCATCGTTGATCTGGGGGATCCAGATCCAATGGTCGTGGTTCATTTCGTGCGCCTCTTTTGTACAAGGTTTAACCGCGCGATGAGGGTGGTTTTGTCTCTCCTGAACTTGGACATGTGGCAACCATTGTATGGGATTGGGCGGAGCCCGGCCCAAACCACTTACTGCCTTTGGCCCGCCCGAAATCTCACTTATATCATTATTTCCCTTTGTATTAAAAACACTGTAAAATCCCACAAAACGGCCCATATCGGACCTGAAATATTATACACATGCATTCATAAACCCTTTTCGGGTCCGGTTTCATCGCATTAGCCTAGTTCCTTTGTATTTTATTTATTTGGCGGAAAACACAAATACAAAGGAAAATCCAGTTTTCCGGACTTCAAAATATATATGATATCACCTTTATTTCCATCAGGTTTGGCTATCGCGAGTTATGTTTAGATCAACCCCACTCCATTAGGCTGCTCCGATGCGATGTTGCGATGTGATTGATTACAATCGCACATCGCACATACCCCCAGACTATTTGGTAAGCGCTCCACTTACAATTGCCAATGCGATATGGCGATGCAACTTGGGCCGTCGATCTGTGTGCTTGATCGACAGTCCTTGTTGATTCTACTGATCGCTATCACAATTGTTATATGATATGCGCCAATATCCTTTGCCTGCTACTGGCGATTGCGATTTGTCGATCGGATCTGGACCATTGATCGGCCAGATCCGACGGCTCTTATGCATTCACTGTTCAAGCCTCTGATAAGCCTGTTTTCCATTGTTTCGTGGTGTTTTTGGTTGCTAATAGTGTTTTCCAATGTTTCTAAGGGTCCTTCCCATGTGATTGTTTTGATAGTTTGAATGATTTTTAAATACTTAGAGAGTAGTCTAGGATCCATTTAGATCACGCCTTCCCACTGAAAAGGCTTTTGGACCACCAAAAGTTGGTTTTTAAGCATCAATCAAGTGAGGATACAACTTCCTCACTTGTCCAATTTCTATCCATCTTGCACTGCTTGGTTTTGAACCGTTGAGTCTAATTCTGAGGTACTCAACATCCCCTTTGCGCGTAGTTCTCACCTTCCTGTCCAGAACTGTATCTTCTTGCAACTCATTGAGATATTCAGGCAATAGATCATCAATAGAAGTCAACTGACTTTGCTCTTCGGGATCTTCAATCAAAGAAGGTTCAAATAGTCTCAAGTTCTCTGCATTAACTATTGAATAGATGTGCATGTAGGCTGGCAAATCAAGGCGAAAAGAATTCTCAACAATTTTCTCAAGTATCTTGAAAGGCCCATACCTTATTGGCTTCAGCTTCTTTCCCTCACCTTATATTCTGTCTTTGCTGATGTACAACCAAACATGATCACCAACTTGGAAGCTATGCTCAATTCGATGCTTATCATGCCTTACCTTGTACTTGGCCTAGCTCTGTTCCAGCTGTTCCTGCACTGCATGGTGAATTCCTTGGATCTGTTCAATGAACTTGGTTGCTTTGTCCACATCAATGTGTCCATCAACCGATGTCTTTCCCAAAGACAAAATCCAAGGGAGACTTTGGTTTAAAACCAAAACAAGTCTCAAAAGGAGATATTTGTGTAGAAGAATGTTTAGCACAATTGTAAGCATGTTGCACATAACACAAATGTTCATTCCAAAGCTTGGGATGTTTGCTGCAATAACCCTTAGCAACTGGATCACTGTCCTATTGACCACCTTTGTTTGGCCATTTGTTTGTGGATGTAAGGTTGTGATCTTCTTCAGTCTGGTGTCCATTAGTTCCCACAGACTTGACCAAAACTTCCCAACAAATCGGGAATCTCGATTAGATACAATAGAAGTGGGTAAACCAAAATGAATCTTGACATGCTGAAAGAACAATTTTGCTGTTTGTTTAGCTGTAATTTGCTTGTTACAAGGTATTAAAATACACATTTTGTTGAACCTGTCCACAATAACATATAAATAGTCATGACCTTTTCTAGATTTTGGCAATCCCCCAACAAAGTCCATGGAAACACTTTCCCAAGGACGAGAAGGAATTGGTAGTGGAGTGTACAAGCCTAATTTTCTATTGTTGGGCTTGCTTTTAGCACACATGGTACACCCTTTAATATATCTAGAAACTGCTTCATGCATTCTTGGCCAATAGCAGAATCTTTGTAGCTGTGCAACTGTTTTACATACACCAAAATGACCAGATATTAGAGAAGTATGTGCTTCTCAGATTATTTTAACTCTTTTAGTTTGTGGAATGCATAACTTTCCCAAATGATACAAGAGTTGGTCCTTAACACGATAATACAATTCTTCTACTTGTTTACCATGACTTAAAGTTGCATATACATCTTTAAAATCTACATCTTGAGCATATTGTTCAATGTAGCTTTCATGCAATACGGAATTATGCTTAAGTATAGTAGATGCATTTATGATTGGTCTAGACAACATATCTGCAACTTTATTGTGTATGCCTTTCTTATATCTGATGACTAGATGAAACTGCTGCAGGAAACCCATCCACCTATAGTGTCTTAATTGCTGCAGTTTAGTTTGTGAGTGCAAATATTGAAATGGTTGATGATCAATGTGTATAACTGTTTCTTTGCCCATTAAATAATGTTTCCACTTTTTCACACTCTGTACTAATGCATACAATTCTTTATCATATGTGGGATAATTAACTATTGTAGACTTAAATGTCTCAGAATGATAACATATGGGTTTATCATGTTGCATCAACACTGCTCCCATGTCATAGTCACTGGCATCTATTTCAATCTCAAAGGGTCTTTGAAGATTTGGCAATGCTAGTATTGGTGTTGTACTAATCTTTTCTTTCAAGGTGTCATAGGATTTCTATTGTTTGCCTCCCCACTAAAACACCTTGCTCAATCCTGTTAAAGCATGTAAGGGAGCTGCAATCAAGGAAAAGTTAGCAATAAACTTTCTCCATATTGTGCTGCTCCTAGGAAGCTTCTAACTTCTGTAGTAGATTTGAGTTTAGGCCAGTTCACAATGACTTCAACCTTAGAGGGATCTATTTTCAATTCACCACCCCCTACAATATGGCCCAAATAATTCAAAGATGTTTTTCCAAATTCACATTTTGATAACTTAAAATAGAGATTTTTTTTTTCAAAACATCTAGAGTCTGCTTTACATGCTTAAAATGTTCTTCCCATGTTTTATTGAAAACAAGAATGTCATCTAAATACACAATTACAAAGTCATCAATAAAAGGCCTGAGTACATCATTCATAACTCTCATGAAAGTGGTAGGAGCTTGGTAGGCAATATAATTGGCTAAGTATTGGCTTGAGCTTGTTCAGGAAGCAGTGAGATAGATACAGATAGCGCAGAGGTTTCTCGGGCTTGAGAAAAGCATTTTAACCTTCTCATATTTTTTTATTAATGCAATATAAAGATAGTAGGGGTATTTAACTGTGGTTTTTCCCAAAAAATTATTGTGTTATGTGTGACTGAATTATTTCTCTTTTATGGTTCGTGATTTCATCGATCGTATATTGTTTCCGCTGATGAGTAGAGTAGAATCAAGTCAATTGTTTTATCATATTACAATCTGTAGTTTGAATCTACAAGGAATTTATACATTGTATCAGAGCTAAAATCACTATATAAGAGGAGAATACGAGTTTGTCTTTTGTAGGAGAAATTGAATTTGCAGTATCATACTTCAGAGCCAGTAGGATGTCGTTCTACGGATTGAGACTCGAATATGCCCTTGAGGGAAGTTCGAACTATATTGCTTGGAAGGACAGGATGGAGGCAGTGTTGGAAGAAAATAATCCTAAGGAATTGATAGACAAAGATATTCCTAAGCCGATTGATTCTCAAGATCCGTTCGAGAGGAGAAAATGTGTGGCAAAGGCGAGAAGGATTATCCTAGAAGGAGTTCGAGATCATATTTTATCGAATGTCCATGGTAAGGAAACTCCATTTGCAATGTGGAAGGCCTTAACAGACCCGTTTGAAAATAACAGTAACCACAATAAGATGGCATTGAAGGACAAGTTCAGAAAAATCAAGATGGAGAAGGGCGACACAATACCAAAGTACTTGTCGGGATGAGCTTGGAAGTGTCGGTGTTATAGTTGCTAGGGACGATATGGTGAGCCTAGCACTTCTAGGCTTTCCTAAGAGATGGCACAACTACCACAACTCAGTTAATGGGAGGGAGAAGCTACCGATTGTGGTCCCACTTGGTACGAGAAGAGATTCGGTAGAACACTAGAGATGGATCCTCATCCAAGAAAGATGATGAGGAGAATTGTGCCTTAGCTGGAAAGGTGAATAAAGTGAAGGGGAAGTCATCCCATTCCAAATTAGATTCTAGTCAGGGCAACAAGAAGAAGGACATGTCGAAGATTACATTTTTTCACTGTCACGAGCTGGGACACTATGCCACAAGTGTCCGCACAAGAAAGTTGGTAAGAAGCCCTTAGGAGGAGCGGTAGGTGAAGCTCTTGATTCACAATTTGAACTAGATTTTTCCCTCATCGCTTGCATGGTGACATCGATGATGGGCAGTGTGTGGTACTTGGATAGTGGAGCCTCATTCAATATGATTGGAAACAAAGAGTTCTTCAGTGACTTGGAGGAGAAGGACCTCCAGATGCACATCGAGATGGGAGATGATGGGAGGTATAGTGCAACCGACGTCGGTACTGTTACCTTTCAGAGGGAGTTTGGTTCTCCTCTCACATTAAAAGATGTCATGTATGTTTCGGGTTTGAGGAAGAATTTGGTTTCAGTTGCTATGTTGGAGGAGCATGGATACGATGTGATATTTAGCAAGGGACGGGATTTCCTTCGTCACATGGCCTCAAGACAGGTGAAGCGGATCGGGGTTCAGTTGAAGAACCTCTACAAATTGGATGTAGGAGATTGTGTTTCTTTGAGGACAAAAGAAGAGAAGGTGAAAAGCTAAGACATCAATTAGTTGTGGCATATAATATTAGGTCACTTGCACCACAGAGCTTTGAAGATCATGCAATAAATGTCTACAGGACTTCCCAAGGGTGCACTAGAGTAGAGAGACCCATGCAAGGGGTGTACATTAGGGAAGTACACCAAAGATTCCTTTCAGGATAAGTAATCGAGCGCAACTGATCCTCGATAGAGTTCATTCAGATGTGTGTGGACCGTTCTCGACATCATCCATGACCAAGAACATGTATTATGTAATATGTGTTGATGATTTTTCTCGTAAGTGCTGGATTTTCTTCATTCAGAAGAAAGATTAGACGTTTGCTAAATTTTCTGAATTTAAAGCACTTGCCGAGAAAGATACTGGCAGGAGAATATGTGTCAAATGAATTCAATAAATTATGTGCATCAGAAGGCATTCGACGGGAGTTAATAACACCTCATAACCCACAGTAGAATGGGGTGGCTAAAAGGAAGAACAAAAGTATTATGGGAGTTGCACGAGTGATGTTACATGATTAAGGCCTACCATTGCACTTGTGGGTTGAAGCACGCAACACAACTGTTTATTTGCAAAATAGAAGCCCTCATCGAATTCTCAAGACGAGTACACTAGAAGAAGACTTTTTAGTTAAGAAACTAGATGTGGCACACTTTAGGATCTTTGGTTCATCAGTCTACTGTCATGTTACCAAGGATGCACGGAAAAAGCTAGAGCTAACAGGTGAGTTGGGCATATTTGTGGGGTACACTGATACACCTCACAACTATCGAGTCTACCTGTCATCCAACAAGATGAAAAAGGTTCATAGAGATGTGAAGTTCAATGAAGAAAAGGCCATGAGATGTTCCCTTGAAAGGGAGCTTTAGTTACATGTAGATGAGGAGGTTTTAAATCCAAAGGAGGAACCTCAGGATGATGTGGAGTAGCCACATGTAGAGGAGTAGAGAGTGGAAGCACTCACTCATGCAAAGACTTCCAGAGATGGAAAGAATCACACTAGAGAGGCTTACATATTGATGCATGATGCTAGAGAGAATGTGGGAGAACCCACATCATAGCGTAGGCAGAGGAGGTGACAAAATTGGTACACTAGCTACATGGCTATGATGAGTGAGAGTTTAGAGGTTGAGCCATCCTCATTTGAGGAAGAAGTGTAGCAAATGGTATAGGTTGATGCCATGGTTGAGGAGTATGACTCCATTATTAGAAAAAGTGTTTGGGAAGTGGTCCCAAGACCAAAAAACAAGTCATTGGTGAGTTCCAAATGGATTTTACAAGGTAAAGCAAGTAGCAGATGATAGTGTGGAGAAACACAAAGCTAGATTTGTGGCCAGAGAGTTCTCTAAGGTGGAGAAAATTGATTATGATGAGACCTTTGCTTTAGTAGCAATGTACTCTTCAATCATATCTATTCTAGCACTTTCAGCACAGATGGGATGGAAGATACATCAGATGGATGTGAAGACAACATTCCTCAATGACATGATTGAGGAAGAGGTGTATATTGAGTAGTCAAAAGGATTTGAGACCTTAAACATAGAGTCACATGTGTGTAGACTCAAGCAAGTGTTGTAAGGACTGAAACAAGCACCCCGTACTTGGTACACCAAAATTGACAGTTATTTCATTGGGCTGGGCTTCACAAAAATTGAATTAGATGCAAACCTTTACGATATTGTGGTTGAAGGTAAATTGTTGATTATAGTATTATATGTCGATGATTTGATTCTAATAGGTGATGGGAAGATGACAAAATATTGCAAATAGGGTTTTGCAAGAGAATTCAAGATGAAGGACCTGGGGCTCATGCATTACTTTCATAGTATGGAAATATGGCAAGGAGACAAGGAACTGTTTGCCTATCAGGGAAAGTATACCAATGAGATACTGAAGAAGTTCCACATGGAGAGCAACAAACCCATGGAGAGTCCTCTAGCAGGTAATTGGAGGAATGAAGTTGTTACTTCAGGTGAAGTAGTGTAGGCTACTATTTATAGACAACCTGTGGGTTCACTTTAATATGTATTTGGTGAACACACGAGCGGACATGTGTTTTGAAGTTAACCAGCTTAGTCAAGCCATGGTTAATCCAACCAAAATTTATTGGAAAGCAACTAAACATGTGTTGAGAGACATCAGAGGCGCCACTCAGTTTGGTCTTTGGTACAAAAGAATAGAGGGAGTGAAGCTTCAACACTTCATAGATGCAGATTGGGTAGGGAGTCCATTCGACAAAAAGTGCACATCTGGGGGAATTAGTATTGGGTCAACATTAGTTTCTTGGTACAACAAGAAGCATAGATCAATTGCACTCAGTTCGGTAGAAGCAGAGTACATGGTTGCTAGTCAAGCAACTTGTGAGGCAATTTGGATGAGGAAGATCCTTGTTGGGTTATTTGGTCAGCAGATGGATCCTATAGTGATGTACTGTGACAATCAAAGTTTTATCAAACTTTATGGGAATCAAGTTTCTGATCATCAATCCAAGCATATTGACATCTGTTATCATCATCTATGAGATTGTGTGCAAAGGAGAATCATGTTGTTGTAGCACATTCCTTAAGAGGAGCAGGATACAAATATTTTGACAAAGGCATTATCAAGATGCAAATTCGATTTTCACTGCGGTAGGATCAGGGTAGCAGATAATCCATCTCTTATTGAGAGGGAGTGTTGAAAATGCAACAAGAAAATCCTAAATTAATTTTTTCCTTGAATTAAATTAGGAATTAAATTGTAATTTCACATCTCATGGCAACTTGTAATAGTTAACGAAGTTAATTTGAATTAATTGGCTCAATTAATTCAAGTTGAGGTTCTAACTAGAGTCATGTAGAGTGTCTCCTATTTTTGAGGAGAATTGGTTGAGTTTATTTTGAGTTGTAATTATTTAATTCAGTCTAATTGAGTTAAAGTTAGTTAAACTAGTTCCAACTGATGGAGGAATTAGTGGGAGATCCAATAGTGGGATGTAACCTATAGTAGTGGGGTGTAACCAGTAGTGATCAACTAGTAAATTGAAGATTCACTCATAATTAACTCATGCGGAATTAGTGGGAGATCCAATAGTGGGATGTAACCTATAGTAGTGGGGTGTAACCAATAGTGATCAACTAGTAAATTGAAGATTCACTCATAATTAACTCATGCATGTCAGATCAGAGAAATAATCAGTTGAGATTGGTTTCATTTTATATTAACTTGGCGGGGACTAGACCCCACCCAAACGAACTGGTTTACACCTTATGAGTTTCATTTTATATTAACGTTTAATATGGAGAGTTTAAACTTTACAAATCACTATTCTTTTATATAATATTTTTGGTTGATTTTGTTTAAAATTTGGTAAGAATTTATTACTAAACCCCACACAAACCAATTCATTTACATCTCAGGGTTTCATTTTATATTAACATTTAATATGGAGAGATTAAATTTTACAAATTACTATTTTTTTATTTAAAATTTTTGATTAATTTTGTTTAAAATTTAAATGATTGTTAAAATGTTGAATCTATTTATATATTTTTAAAATTCATAATTTTATTAAAAAACTTATTACTAAATTCCAACCACAGAACAAACATATCTAATAATTAAATTATATTACATAAATAATCCAACATCATATTGACTTAATAATTAAGAACATCTATTTCCTCTAAAGAGTTAACTTGTTCAAATACAATGTGGGATAACATATATACACTACAAAAGTTACCAATCAAAACACCTAATAGAAGCAAGGCATCAGATTTGATCCCCTCTAGATGGTCAATCACGATGGGACTTTGGATTGAGGAGGAGCAATAGCCCGAGAAGCGTTTGGCGATGGATAAGCAGAGATCAAGGAGATTTGATGTAGTGATCCGTGAGGGGGGAGGAACATGATCTGGTGGCTCGGGATTCATCTTTTTTGCTGTCAGTCGGGAGCTGTCATCAATCCTGAACCTGATCTGGTGGCTCGGGATTCATCTTTTTTGTTGTCAGCCGGGAGCTGTCATCAATCCTGAGTTTGTACGATTTTTAAAGGGCCCTCAGGTTGATCATCCCTAGCTCGACAGATCTCAAAATGAAAAAAGGAAGGAGGTTTACCCGATCTTAGTGAAATCGTTAAGTGGGAAATTTGTTCTTTTGGAGGTCTCGAGTATAGATGTAGCGCACAATTTGAAGCAGACTATTCCGAACAACTTTGGTTTGTAGGTGTGTTCACAAAGCTTGGTTTTTGAAGGGAAATTGCTGCAAAATTACACTAAGTTGATAGATTATGGGGTTGAAAGGAATTCCACTATAATATTAAATTTAAAGTTTAGGATTAGATCGGTTTCAAGTAATAAAAATTTCACTGGATTTTTCTTTTTTAAAGATGCGCTGAAAGGGAAGGTTGTTGCCCCATTGCTCCAACCGAACAGATCCAAAATTTGCTAGGAATTTACATGGTAGAACAAATGGATAAGGTATTAGCTATCAACTAAAAAACCTCAAAGGTCAAAACATACTTTGTTGATCTACGAACTAAGGTATTAATATTTCGGTAAATTTGTTAGGAACTTACATTGTTGAACAAATGGATAAGGTACTAGCTATGGACAAAAAAACCCCAAAGATCAAAACACACTTTGTTGATCTACAAACTAAGGCATTGATATTTCGGCTTAGTGGGTTCTGGTTGAAACCTGAACATGTATATTAGTGAGTGTTCTTCTTTGACAAAAAACTGTGATCTCTACTTGTGCTCAAAAGGTTTTTTCATGGTACAATTTGATATGCAGCAAGACATGGAAAAAGTTCTAAATGAAGGACCTTGGTTTTGGGGTAGATCCAGGATTTTTGCTATCCCATGGTTTCCAGAGTTTGATGTTATAAACATGGTGGTAACAACAATCTCAGTTTAGGTAAGGTTGCCAAACCTCCATTTTCCTTTATGGCACCATAAGGTCTTGGAGGATATTGGAAATACTTGGGTAAATACAAAAAAATGGATATAACAAAACATCAAAAGACATCTTTACTTTTGCCATGATATGCGTAGAGGTCGACCTTAGCAAAGGTCTTCCTAGTCGTCTTCTTATAAAACATAAAAAATTTCAGTGGACACAAGTGTTAGATTATGAGAATGTGACATTTATATATTGAACTTGTTTTCAAACATGACACTTGCTAAACACCTCCCCATAAGCGAAAATGCCCCAAAAAAGAAAAACGAGACAAACCCCTAAGCCAAGGGGTTGGCACTTTATTGCTTTTTTAGAAGATGAAAAAGAAGAGCTTGATGAAAATAATTGAAATACAGAAAAACAGACACAACCTAGTAGCCAACCAAATGGTGGAGTGGGGGACCAATCACGAACAATGGCTCTTATCAAGAAGGGTGTTGAATCAACAAAGATCATGGTACTAAAGCAACAAAAAGCATAAACAACCATTGAAAAGAGGGGCATAAAGAGATCTAGTATATTTGAGGGCTTGGACTCAAACAAAGAGGCCTCCTCGAAAGAAGTTGGCAACCAACTAGTAATAGTAGCAACTACTCCCAATCAAGGAGTTTGGTAAAAGGTGGAGAAAAGGAAATGGAAACAAGGAATGCTAAGTGATTTTTATCACACTTAGTGTTGGCAAAAATATGCAAATTTTTTATAGTTATTTTTTATTAGAGTGCATCAGTGGACAGAAAGACATACATAATTGAATACTTTCCAACATGTACGAAAGTAAATTTTGTTTTTTGTTTTTTTCAAGTTAAATAAAATTATGATTTTTCTTCACAAAACATCTAATAATAATAATGTAATCTTAAATTAAATAAATAATAATAATAATAAATAATACATCTTAAATATTTTTTATATCTGTTCAAGTCAATTATATTATAGTTGGTTTTAGTCAAATTTTATATGAATTTTAATTATTTTTGTTTTGTAATAATTTTTTTTTTTTTTTTTTATTAATATTATATTAATTATATTATATTTTTATAAAAATATATTTTAAATTTCATTTATTCTTAATTTTCTATTTGTTAAATAAACTAAAATGACAATTTTTATAAGTTTTTAATTTAGAATTATATCAAGATAAAATATTTAATTAAAAAAATAAAAAAATAATAAAAATACTTTAAATTGCTACTTGTTGATAAATATATATATGATTTAATAGAAGTGACTAATTTATATATATTTTATTAAAATGATTAAACTAAAAAAATTAATTAATAAAAATTTCAACCCGTTATTAAATAACATTAACATTGTCCTTGTTTATATAAACCAGTTAAATGCTTTTGGTGGTGGTCATCATCACAATTAAAAATGGAAAATAATGTAAAACACTATTCACTTGAAACTATTGTACAAATATTTACAATAATATTAATCATCAAGTGTACAAATCAAAATTAATTCTACGTTTATGTCCTCGTGCTTTGCATCAAAGATATTAGTTTATATCAGTTTGCATTTATTAAAAAGTTTACTAAATCATTAAGAAAAGAATATTAATGAGGGTTCGAAATTTAATTTTGATATTGGGAAGTTGTTGTTAAAGACCAATAATATGAATCTTGAAACTATATAATAATGTTGTTGGCATTGAACTTCAAAACTTACTGTTAAATATACATAGTATTTTTGATAAAACTTTTTCGATAAGTCGAATGTTTTACAAAACTAATATTTTATGTGGGCGAATATGTTATAGCGAAATTAAAGAAATGTAGTTATGATGGAAACTAAAGCAATTTAGTTGTCAAATGTATTGGTCCTTAAAACTCATAACAAATCAAATATACAAAAACTCATAACAAATCAAATATACAAGTGATGGAGTCATAAGATAATCTTTGCAATATGAAGTCAACGGTTAAAGAAGAAAGTAGAATGTTGTTGGGTGTTGAACTTCAACCCCATGTCTTCAATATGGATAGTACTTTTGATAAAACCTTTTCAATAAGTCGAATGTTTTACAAAACAAATATTTTATGTGGGCGAATATGTTATGGCGGAAATTAAAGGAATGTAGTTATGGTGGAAATTAAAGCAATTTAGTTGTCAAATGTCTTGGTCCTTAAAACTCATAACAAATCAAATATACAAGTGATGAAGTCATAAGATAATCTTTGCAATACGAAGTCAACGGTTAAAGAAGAAAGTATAATGTTGTAGGGCATTGAACTTCAACCCCTAATCTTCAATACGCATAATATTTTTGATAAAACGTTTTCGATAAGTCAAATGTTTTGCAAAACCAATATTTTAAGTGGGCGAATATGCTATTGTGGAAATTAAAGAAATTTAGTTGTCAAATGTCTTGGTTCTTAAAACTCATAACAAATCAAATATACAAGTGATGGAGTCATAAGATAATCTTTGCAATATGAAGTCAACAGTTAAAGTAGAAAGTAGAATGTTATTGGGCGTTGAACTTCAATCCCTAGTATTCAATACGCATAGTACTTTTGATAAAACTTTTCGATAAGTCGAATGTTTTACAAAACCAATATTTTATGTGGGCGAAAATGTTATGGTAGAAATTAAAGCAATGTACTTATGGTGGAAATTAAAGCAATTTAGTTGTCAAATGTCTTGGTTCTTAAAACTCATAAGAAATCAAATATACAAGTGATGGAGTCATAATATAATCTTCGCAATATGAAGTCAATGGTTAAAGAAGAAAGTAGAATGATGTTGGGCGTTGAACTTCAACCCTTAGCCTTCAATACGCATAGTACTTTTGGTAAAACATTTTCGATAAGTAGAATGTTTTACAAAACCAATATTTTATGTGGGCGAATATGTTATGATGGAAATTAAAGCAATGTAGTTATGGTGGAAATTAAATCAATTTAGTTGTCAAATGTCTTTGTTCTTAAAACTCATAACAAATCAAATATACATGTGATGAAGGCATAAGATAATCTTTGCAATATGAACTGTGAACGGTTAAAGAAGAAAGTAGAATGTTGTTGCGCGTTGAACTTCAACCCCTAGTCTTCAATACACATAGTACTTTTGATAAAATCTTTTCAATAAGTCGAATGTTTCACAAAACCAATATTTTATGTGGAAGAATATGTTATGGCGAAAATTAAAGCAATGTAGTTATGGTGGAAATTAAAGAAATTTAGTTGTCAAATGTCTTGGTTCTTAAAACTAATAGAAATCAAATATACAAGTCATGGAGCCATAAGATAATCTTTGCAATATGAAGTCAATTGTTAAATAAGAAAGTAGAATGCTTTTGGGCGTTGAACATCAACACCTAATCTTCGATACGCATAGTACTTTTGATAAAACCTTTTCGATAAGCCGAATGTTTTACAAAACCAATATTTTATGTTGGCGAATATGTTATGGCAGAAATTAAAGCAATGTAGTTATGTTGAAAATTAAAGAAATTTAGTTGTCAAATGTCTTGGTTCTTAAAACTCATAACAAATCAAATATACAAGTGATAGAGTCATAAGATAATATTTGCGATATGAAGTCAACGGTTAAAGAAGAAAGTAGAATGTTGTTGGGCGTTGAACTTCAACCCCTAGTCTTCAATACACATAGTACTTTTGATAAAAGCTTTTCGATAAGTCGAATGTTTTACAAAACCAATACTCTATGTGGGCGAATATGTTATGGCATAAATGAAAGAAATGTAGTTATGGTGGAAATTAAAGAAATTTAGTTGTCAAATGTCTTGGTTTTTAAAACTCATAACAAATCAAATATACAAGTGATGGAGTCATAAGATAATCTTTGTAATATGAAGTCAACGGTTAAAGAAGAAAGTAGATGTTGTTGGGCGTTGAACTTTAACACCTAGTCTTCAATACTAGCATAGTACTTTTGATAAAACCTATTCAATAAGTCGAATGTTTTACAAACCAATAATTTATGTGGGCGAATATGTTATGGTGGAAATTAAAGCAATGTAGTTATGGTGGAAATTAAAGAAATTTAGTTGTCAAATGTCTTTGTCCTTAAAACTCATAACAAATCAAATGTAGAAGTGGAGTCATAATATGATCTTTGCAATTTGAAATTAACGGTTAAAGAAGAAAGTATAATGTTGTTGGGCATTGAACTTCAACCCCTAGTCTTCAATACACAGTAATTTTGACAAAACCTTTTCGATAAGTCAAATGTTTTACAAAATCAATATTTTATGTGGGCGAATATATTATGGCAGAAATTAAAGCAATATAGTTATGATGGAAATTAAAGCAATTTAGTCATCAAATGTCTTGATTCTGAAAACTCATAATAGATCAAATATACAAGTGATGGAGTCATAAGATAATCTTTCAATAGGAAGTGACCGAATATAAAGTGACCGGTTAAAGAAAAAAGTAGAATTTTGTTAGGCGTTGAACTTCAACCCCTAGTCTTCAATACGCATAGTACTATCCCTTTGCCCATCTTTGATTGACCTTTATAATATCTTATATTCCTGACCTTTACTTTTAATGTATCCTTATAATAGTTTATGTTCTTAACCTTTACTCGCACACAATAAAGCAGAACTTATTTACCCCTACATTGTTATTCTCCTTTTCTAATAAATATTGACTTCATTGCTGGGAAAGGTGGTGATGGAGACCCCACAATCTTCCTATATACTCACAAAGTGGAAAGACTTTATATTTGGGAGGTATGCAATCTTTCAAATATTCTCACAAGTGGAAATACTTTATATTTGGTAGGCATACAATCTTTCAGGTATGCTCACAGAAAGTGGAAAGACTCTAAATTTGTCAAAGAAGTATTTTGTTTTAGTATTTATTTATTGTTGTGTGATTTTTTAAAATATTTTATTATTATTTATTATTTTTTTTTTTTTTCAGAAATATAAAGTATTATAATTTAGTTATTAAGTGATTGAAAGATTATATGAATATAGGTTTATTCTTCATTATTTTTTTTTAAAGATATTAGGTTACTTGAAATAATGTATTTGTAATAATTCACTTTTAGTTTATAAGAGGTATATATTTATTTTTTCCAAATATTTATAAGTTTGATTTTTAATTTGTTATTTAACATTTAAGGCAAATGAGTCTTTAGCTTATCAAAAGTATTATTTAGTTTTATTATGTGAATGATAGGTGGTTTTAACTTAAATAGTATTCTAAAAAAACTGATTTTCTTGTGATCATCTTTAGACTATTTTTAATAAATTATGTATTTTTAATAACATATAATCTTAATTTCATAATAAAATCAAATACTACTTTGTACATACAATTCTATCAACTTCTCCAATAATGTTAAAATTTTAATATTATAATATCAATATTAACTAAAAAATAACATTAACTTCAACCATATACAATTTTTTGAAGTTAAAAAATCATTAAAACAATAAATTCTGAGTTAAATTAAGATATTCCTTGAATGAAATGTTTGATGGGAGACAGGTGGGGAGGTTGCTTGCTGTCATCCCACCTTGCAGTCATGGGATGGAACATGTCAAGATGCCCCCTAGGCAAATTAAGGCAACCTCACCTTGTTGCACATCATTCCATGCTCACTCATAACAACGTGATGGAAATTGGCTCCATTTCGAGTATAGAGTTAATCCATCAAAGATGGTGGTGATTTGGAAAATCTATGGCTTGCACTCATGCAAACTTATGTCTAATGAATGGCCCTGTTTTGGCCACCCTCTCCGTGATATTTTTTTTTATTTCACAAGGCTTCTAGATTGAAAATGACACATTAATTTTAATATGCATGCAAAATGCTTGTTTTTGTTAACCCAAGGCACACTGAGAATTAAATCATGGCAATTCATGGAGCAAACTAGCTCCATTCGATGCACTATCTAGCATGTATTTTCTTGGATTATTTATTTATACTCTATGATTTCGAGCTATCCTATCTTCTATTCTCCATGTTCCTTGGATTCTATTTGGATGTTTATGGTTTTGGTTGGGTAATGTAGAAATTTAACTAGAGAGACATAACATAGTTACTGGAGAGATATATTTACTTAGAGAAAAAACATAAATTTAGTAGCAACATAACATGTATCATGCAAACATAGCAACACAATATTTACCTTGGAAAATCCCCAACACTAGGGAGAAACCCAACTAATGGAATTCCATAAGTGTTTGGCCAAAACCCCAACCAATCTACCCAAGTGAGCCTTCACCCCTCACTTCCCTAACCCATTACAATAGAGTTCTTCCCAGCCTTTTAAAGTTTTCATCACATGAATTCCACAAGCAAATTACCATGGGCAACCAAAAAACCATGGGCAAAAAACCACTATTGTTGACTTGATCAACTTTGACTCTTTCCCTGAGTCAATTTTACCTAACACTCCTCATTCACTGGGCTATGTTTTCATCAAACTTTTTTCTCATTCTTCTTTATTGGATTTCTTCTATCTCATCTACTCCCCTAGTTTTTTCTTTCAACCCTTGTCACTCCCTTTGCACTAATCTTGCTTAGCCCACCCACCTCTCGTAACTCCTTCTTCTGCAAAGCCAAGTTGATGCAGGAGCATCCAACTAGGGCACCATGACCGGGTGTTGGCCTCCACCAAGGTGGAAAGTTTTATTAGCGAATTGGTTTCTTTATGTTCAGTTTGTCAAAGTAGGATGTAGGACTTTGTTTTTCTTTTAATCTCAGTATTAGTTAGGGACAATTTAGTCGGTTAGGGTCACTATTTTGTTTGTCCTTAATAAACAATAGTTTAATAGTTGTTCTTTCATTTTAGAGGAAAAAGACAAATATGTCTAATGTAAAATCTTGCAGTATAGGCAGAACCGAATACATGAATAGTTGTGTAACTAATAGAATAGCAACTGAAATAGTAACTACACATAGTTCAGATAACTGTGGACAGAAGATATAAATGTAAAATCGAAAATCATTCAAAAGGTTTAGCATACAAGTATCCATAATAAAAAGAGCAGACAATTTATTCATTCGAATCCATCTGTAACAACCATAATATTTCTTTATTGTTTCCTATTCATCGAACAACCAGAATAATCCACATAGTGCGTGTAGATTGTCTTGTTTATTTTCTTTTCTAAAGAAATAGAGTTCAAACAACAAAGGCTGTATCGAATTCCCAAAACAAGGGTTTGTAACCCATTAAGAGAAGTCACGACTGAAACGGACAAGAACAATTACAAGTAGTTCAAGAGAATTAAGCATATACACACAGTCATAAAAGCCATAGAGTACTTTGTCATTTTCGAATCCTTCCATCTGAACAAACACAAGTACGTCTACTATGTTTTCTCGTCATTGAAGTAACTACGAAAACAACCACAGTGCAGGCGCAGTTCCATCGTTTTTTCCTCTTAAGAATCATTTAAATGGTCAAGGAAACCGCATAAGATAATCAGGCATAGTTCGGGGGTGTCCAAGACAGAACGAGAGAAATAACAGCTGAAGAATCACCATTAAAACAGAGGTAATTCAAAGCCAACGGTTTCTCTGTATTTTAGTTCCAATTATAACATGAAATGCTTGTATATACCTAACAATGCCCGAACATAACCTACAAGCAGTCACAAGCCTAACAGCCAATAAACCCTAGACGAGGGTTTTGGGGACAACTCCCATCATATATGAATTTATAGACAACAAGCATCAAAACTCAAGAAAGTCTGCATTAAAAATGACCCAGGATGCTTGACTATAGCAGAGGGACACCAACGAACAAACATTGAGGAAACCGAACCATCAGAACCTACAGGCCCTAACTCTAAAACCAAAATTGGTGACAATGATAGAGCCTACCCAGCAAGAGCCGAGGTGGCTATGCCAGACACGCCCATTTGCAAACCCTCAACCTGCAAGAGAACCAACGCAAGATTGTGAGTATAGCTGTCCATTGTGAAAGAAGTGAATAAGTGCATACGCGGAGAGGAATACTTTTCCTTACTTGGAGGGTTCACAGCATAGACAAAGCGTAGGTCATTGAGCCACAAATCTCGAATACTGACTGACACAAAGGAGCAAGTTCATTAGAGACAGAACAATAAAGAGAACATAGTGAATCATGGACAAACAAAGTTACCTGAAGTGAAGTCAAAGACAAGAGAGTGCCACCACTTTGCAACCTGGATGCATGCCAAAACCACTGAGATTTACCAGCAAAACGACCTCATAACAGAACAATGACCATGGAATAAAGACAAGTTAAGTAGCTGCAGAAGAATACAAACGTATACTCACGCAGGTGACAAAACCACCATTCTGTGTACAAAGAGCCAAGACCACAAATTACCGAGGTGAATGCAAGTGCCAAACTTATAGGCAAAGTAACCCCTGACCAGTGTGCACATTAGTTGCAACATAGCTTCATACACAGACAACATAAGCATTACCATAACAAACCCTCGACACCAAGAAACGAAGAGCAGAAATGACTGAGCAACAATAAGAGGGAAGGTTTTGGTGAAAACGAGGAGTGGGAAACACAAACCAGGGTGCCAGTACAGAGTAATAACTATAGTCATAATTTTCACCTCACCAAAGTCCAAAAATATCCGAAGTTAAGTCACAAACCACAATTAGTTAATCCATAGCTTAATCATTGTTTAGATCATTTAATCAGTGGTTAATATAACATTGTGTTAATTGAAATCATTATCGTACAGAACCGTGTGGAGCGTTGGGTTGGTCCCATCATAGTGGTATCAGAGCAGGATATGGAATTGGCTGGAGAAATGGAGGTAGGAAGGTGAGGTCGTGGAAGAGGTGTTCAAAGGATAGCAGAGGAAGGACTGAGAGAGGAGATCAGGATTCTTACTGCCCGGTTGGAGGCAGTTGAAGCAGGGAGAAGAAGGGATCCAGAGATAGGTGATGATAGCAAAGAAGAAGTTGTAGCGACAACAGATGGATTGGATGAGGAAGGCCCAGAAATGAGACTGTTGAGGTCGGTCTTATTAGCAAGCAGCAAAACCAAACCAGAACTCCCAAATTATGATGGCAGGTTGTCCACAAAGGTTCTGTTGGACTGGATCAGCGAGCTGGATAAGTATTTCGAGTGTGAGGAGGTCAGTGAAGACCGTAGGGTCAAGTTCGCTGCGACAAAGTTGAAGGGACACGCAACCCTATGGTGGGACAATGTCCAAATAGAGAGAAGGAGGTTGAACAAGTTGCCGATCAAAAACTGGTCAAGGATGGTGGCCAAGTTGAAAGGAAAATGTTTGCCTAAGGATTACTAGATTCCACTACACAGGCAAGCGCAAAATCTAAAACAGAAAGGGATGACAGTAAGGGAGTACACTGAAGAGTATCATCGAGTGAACTTAAGGGCTAGTTATACAAAGGATACCCCGGAGAAGACAACCAAGTATGTAAATGGTTTAAGGCTAGAAATCTTAGATGAAATTAGTATTCTTTCTCTGAAAAACATTGAAGAAGCACATCATAGTGCTATGAAAGCTGAAGAGAAAATTACTAGAAAACAAAATGCCAGGAGAGGACGAGGAACTGGCAGAGGAAGAGGCCAGTTTTATGGCAGAGGGCGAACTGCTAGCAGTAATGAGGAAGGCAGTAGTTCTAAAACTTCCGGAATAGCAGAAAAATGTGACAACATGAGAGGTGGTAGGCCATATCAGTGAGGCATAGGAAATGGCCGAGGCAGAGGAGTTGGTTTTCAATGTTACAGGTGTCACAAGTGGGGACACAGATCGTTTGAATGCCCTGAGGCAGAAAAAGCTACACAGAGGGGTGCGTATGTCACAAAACCAGAAGAAGTAAAGGTACCTACCCAAGGAGCAGAGAATGCTCTAGAAACAAGGGAAGCCCTAGTTTTGAACAAGGTGTTGTTGAAACCAGCCAAAGAAATAACTGAACAAACTCAGCGGAAAGACTTGTTTCGGATGGTATGTAAGTCACACGGTAAGTGTTGTAAGCTGATTATTGATAGTGGAAGTACAAATAACTTGGTGGCCACAGTGATGGTGGAAAAGTTGGGGTTGAAGCAGTTGAAACATCCCACCCCTTACAAAGTTTCATGGCTGCAAAAAGGCCATCAGTTGCTGGTAGATGAACAATGTGAAGTGGAGTTCCATATCGACAGATATAAGGATAAGGTCATTTGTGACATAATGTCGATGGATGTATGTCACATACTGCTAGGGAGGCCATGGCAATATGACAGGAAGTTGGTACATGAGAGAAAGACAAACTGTTACAAGTTTGTCAAAGATGGGATCAAGCGTACGCTTGTTCCCATCAAATATGAAGAGACAACGAGAACAAGTGAGACAAGAGTATTGTTAGTAAGCAGAAAATAGTTTTTGAAACAAGTTGAGGACAACGAGGTAGGCTATGCTATTGTAAGAAGAGCAAAGACAATACTGCTACACACAGAGGTGCCAGATGTACCCACAAAAATTCAACAGATGTTGAAGGAGTTTACTGATATAGTGGTGGATGACTTGCCACATAAACTGCCCCCCAAAAGCATAAGCCATCATATTGACTTCATACCCAGAGCAAGTTTGCCAAATAAGGCAGCATATCAGATGAGCCCCAAAGACAATGAGGAGATTAGAAAGCAGGTGTAGGAACTACTAGACAAAGGGTTGATAATGGAGAGTTTGAGCCCTTGCGCAGTTCCAACAGTTCTCGCTCCCATGAAAGGAGGAGAATGGTGGATGTGCACAGACTCGAGGGCCATCAACAAAACCACCATCCGGTACAGGTTTCCACTGCCACGGATGGACGACATGATGGATTGCCTAAGTGGGGTAGCATATTTTTCTAAGATAGATTTAAAGAGTGGGTATCATCAGATTCAAATTCGAGAGGGGAATGAGTAGAAGACAACCTTCAAGACTAATGAGGGACTATATGAGTGGCTGGTTATGCCATTCGGACTAAGCAATGCACCTAGTACCTTTATGCGGTTAATGAATGAAATGTTGAAAGAATACATCGGGAAGTTTGTGATAATGTACCTGGATGACATATTAATTTTTAGCAAGACAAGGGAGGAACACTTTCGACATGTTTGAAAAGTGCTGGAAAAATTGTAGCAGAATAAGCTGTTGATAAATCTGAAAAAGTGTACTTTTTTACAAAAAAAGTTGATTTATTTGGGCTTCGTAATAGCAGAAAATGAGCTGAATATGGATCCGGAAAAGATTGCAGCAATAGTCAACTGGCCATCCTCGAAAAACTTATTTGAGGTACGTAGTTTTCATGGGCTGGCGAGTTTCTACCAGAAATTCATAAGAAATTTTAGTGAAATCTTCGCACCTATGTTGGACACTATCAAAAAGGCCAGTCAGCCTTTTCGATGGACTGATGCAGCAGAGAGGAGTTTTCAGCTACTAAAGAAGAAGATCATAGAAAGACTAATCTTGAGATTTCCAGATTTTAAAAATCTTTTTCAGGTTCGCTGTGGTGGTAGCGGTACGACTATTGGAGTTGTACTTAGCCAGGAGGATAAACATGTTGCATTTTTCAGTGAGAAGTTAAATGAAAGCAGGCAGAAATATTCATCCTACGACAAGGAATTCTATGCTGTCGTCCAAGCACTAAAGCATTGAAGACACTATTTGTTGGGAAATGAATTTGTTTTGTTATCGGATAATTCTGCACTGCAGTATGTGATGCAACAACACAAGCTGAATCACAAACATGCCAAGTGAGTGCAATATTTGCAGAGTTTCACCTTTGTGTTGAAACACATCAGCTGAACAAGGTGGCAGATGTGTTGAGTAGGAGGGCCTTACTCTTGCAGGAGAGTATTGTACAAGTGCTGGGTTTTGAGCACTTGAAACATTTATATCAGCCTGACACAAATTTTAAGGAGGCTTATGAAGCGTGCCAGAATCCTTTGATGAGAGACAATAGTCCATGGTTGGACTATAACTTGCAGGAGAAATTGTTGTTTACAGGAGGATAGCTCTGCATTCCTGAATGCTTGATGAGAGAGAATATTATTTAGGAAAAGCACAGTGGAGGTCTAGTCAGACATTTCGGCATAAACATGACACTCGAGCAGCTCAACCTTTTTTACTTTTGGCCAAAAATGCGAAGGGATGTACAAAGATTCGTGACCAGATGTAAAGTGTGCCAGTTAGCAAAGGGTCACAATCAAAACACGGGACTATATACACCATTGCCTGTTCCAAGTAGACCGTGGGACTGAGTCAGCTTGGACTTTGTCTTGGGTCTACCAAGGACACAACGGGGTTATGACTCGGTGATGGTAGTAGTGGATCGGTTTTTGAAGATGGCACATTTCATCCCTTGTAGAAAAACCAGTGATGCCACTCACATGGCCCACTTGTTCTTTAAAGAGATTGTCAGGCTACATGGTTTTCCTAAATCTATTATTTCTTACAGGGACGTGAAATTCACAGGGCACTTTTGGCGCACCTTGTGGAAGAAGATGGATACGCAGTTGAGTTACACCTATGCTTATCACTCGCAGACCAATGGACAAACAGAGGTGGTAAACAAAATTCTAGGGAACTTATTACGAAGCTTGATTGGTGAGAATTCATGGATGTTGGATCAAGTACTTGCCGAGGCAGAGTTCGCTTATAACGACTCACCCAATTGCAGCATGGGTTGCAGTCCTTTTCAGATCTTGTATGGCATGCATCCTCGCGGAGTGCATGAGTTGCGAGATCTTAGACAGCAAGAAAGGCGAAGTGAAGATGGGGAAGATTTCGCTAACGCAATGAGAGATTTGCATGAGAAGGTGAAAATTAAATTGCAGGACAACAACCAAAAATATAAACAACAAGCACATTTGAAGCGAAGGGAAGTGCAATTTAATGTGGGAGATGAAGTCCTCGCGCATTTGCGCAAGGAACGCTTCCCTAAAAGTGCATACAACAAGCTGAAGTATAAGAAGATAGGTCCCTGCAAAGTTTTCCATAAATTTTCAGCAAATGCCTATGAGATACAGCTGCCACCAGGGATAGGCATTTCGCCCATCTTCAATGTAGCAAACCTGTTTCCCTACACTGTTGACCCAGAAGAAGAAGACAGAACCACGCGGCCTACACGGGACACCCAAGATGGAAGTGAAACTTAGATGAGACAAATGCCTTACGTTTAGCCTCTCGAGATCGAGAGAATCCTTGACACTTAGGTGGCCAAACGAACTCGGCGGAAGGAGTATCTGCAATATCTAGTCAAGTGGAAGAATTATCCTATTGAAGACAGTTCGTGGCTTGATGACAGGCAAATACAACAGACGGGTTCTTCAGTCGAGAAGCTCATGAACTAGAGTCATGATTTCTTTTTACCCCGGGAGCTTGATGCAGGAGCATCCAGCTAGGGCACCATGACCGGGTGTTGATCTCTGCCAAGGTGGAAAGTTTTATTAGTGAATTGGTTTCTTTATCTTCAGTTTGTCAAAGTAGGATGTAGGACTTTGTTTTTCTTTTAATCTCAGTATTAGTTAGGGACAATTTCGTCGGATAGGGTCACTATTTTGTTTGTCCTTAATAAACAATAGTTTAATAATTGTTCTTTCATTTTAGAGGAAAAAGACAAACATGTCTAATGTAAAATCTTGCAGTACAGGCATAACCGAATACATGAATAGTTGTGTAACTAATAGAATAGAAACTGAAATAGTAACTACACACAGTTTAGATAAATATGGACAGAAGATATAAATGTAAAATCGAAAATCATTCAAAAGGTTCAACATACAAGTATCCATAATAAAAAGAGCAGACAATTTATTCATTCGAATCCATCTGTAACAGCCATAATATTTCTTTATTGTTTCCTATTCATCGAACAACCAAAATAATCAACATAGTGTGTGTAGATTGTCTTGTTTATTTTCTTTTCTAAAGCAATCGAGTTCAAACAACAAAGACTGTATCGAATTCCCATAATGAGGGTTAGTAACCCATTAAGAGAAGTCACGAATGAAAAGGACAAGAACAATTGCAAATAGTTCGAGTGAATTAAGCATATACACACAGTCATAAAAGCCACAGAGTACTTTCTCATTTTCGAATCCGTCCATCTGAACAAACACGAGTATGTCTACTATATTTTCTAGTCATTGAAGTAACTACGAAAAAACCACAGTGCAGGCACAATTCCATCGTTTTTTCTCTTAAGAATCATTTAAATAGTCAAGGAAATCGCACAAGATAATCAGGCATAGTTCAGGGGCGTCTAAGCCAGAATGAGAGAAATAACAGCTGAACAATCACCATTAAAACAGAGGTAATTCAAAGCCAACGATTTCTCTGTATTTTCTTTCCAATTATAACATGAAATGCCTGTATATACATAATAGTGCTCGAACATAACCTACAAGCAGTCACAAGCCTAACGGCCAATAAACCCTAGACGAGGGTTTTAGGTATGGCTCCCATCATATATGAATTTACAGACAACAAGCATCGAAACTCAAGAAAGCCGGCATTAAAAACGACCCAGGACACTTGACTATAGCAGAGGGACACCAACGAACAAACATTAAGGAAACCGAACCATCAGAACCTACAGGCCCTAACTCTACAACCAAAATTGGTGATAGTGACAGAGCCTACCAAGCAAGAGCCGAGGTGACTACGCCAGACACACCCATTTGCAAACCCTCAACCTGCAAGAGAACTAGGGCAAGATTGTGAGTATAGTTGTCCATTGCGAAAGGAGATAGAAGTGAATAAGTGCATACGCAGAGAGGAATACTTTTCCTTACCTAGATGATTTGCAGTGTAGATAGAGTGAAGGCCATTGAGCCACAAATCTCGGATACCGACTGAGACAAAGGAACAAGTTCATTATAGACAGAACAACAAAGAGAATAGAGTGAATCATGGACGAACAAAGTTATCTGAAGCGAAGTCGAAAACAAGAGAGTGCCACTGCTTTGCAACCTGGATGCATGCCAAAACTACTGAGATTTACCAGCAAAACGACCTCATAAAATAATAGTGACCGTGGAATAAATACAAACGTATACTCACACAGGCGACAGAACCACCATTCTGTGCACAAAGAGCCAATACCACAAATTACCCAGGTGAATGCAAGTGCCAATCTTACAGGCAAAGTAACCCCTGACCAGCGTGCACATTAGTTGCAGCATAGCTTCATACATAGGCAGCATAAGCATTACCAGAACTAACCATCGGCACCAAGAAACGAAGAGCAGAAATGACCGAGGGACAATAGGAGGGAAGGTTTTGGTGAAAAGGAGGAGCGGGAACGCAAACCAAGGTGCCTGTACAGAGTAATAACTACAGTCATAATTTCCACCTCACCAAAGTCTAGAAATATCCAAAGTTAAGTCACAAACCACAATTAATTAATCCATAGCTTAATCATTGTTTAAATCATTTAATCAGTGGTTAATACAACATTGTGTTAATTCAAATCATTATCGTGCGGAACCATGTGGAGTGTTGGGTTGGTCCTGTCATAAGTCAATTATAAATCAGTGGTTAATATAACATTGTGTTAATTCATATCATTATCGTACAGAACCATGTGGAGTGTTGGGCTAGTCCCATCACAAGTCAACTATGGCCTTCCATCATTTTAGGGTGAAAGTATGGAGCTAGGTTCCACTTTTTGCCAAAAAATGACGCGTTTGGGTGGAAAAAATAATGGCTCAAGAGCCATTTAAGTGCTTGATCGAGTTCCTTGGGTGCTAAAATGGTAGCTCGATCGAAGGTTAAAAACAAACCTTTGATTAGGATTTAAATCTTGATTGAGCTATGGCACTCGATCGAGCCCTTTTTCTTATAAATGCCGCTTGCGCGCCATTTGCACAAACTACGGGAAAATTAGGAGCTTGACTGAGAGTGTGGCAATAGCTTGATCGAGCAATTGGAACATGAAGTGTTCAAATCAATCTCACCAACCACCCCGCTAACGTCCCAGAGGCTCAAACGAAGGTAGGTATTCTATCTTTTGTCTTTCTTATTTATTTATTTTTTTGCAAAATTAAACAAATTAATTTAAAAAAACAACCATGTACAAAAACCATGAAACCACAAAAAAACCTTCAAAAGAACTTAGAAAATCACAAAACCAACCAAGAAAACCATAAAAAAACCTTTTAAAACAACTTAGAAAACCACAAAACCAACTTAGAAAACCATAAAAAAAACCCTTCAAAACAACTTAGAAAACACTTTGAAACCAACAAAAAAAACTATAATCTGGTTTCAAATTTGTTTATTACTTGCAAAGTTTTGTTTATTAAATGCATATTTTCTGATTTTGAATGGTAATTAAACATTTTTTTCTAATTATTTTAGGTTTTAAACTTTTTCTTTAAGAATTTTGTGAAATAAATTTTCAATTTGTTCTAATTTTTTGTTATTTAAAATGCATTTAAATTTATAGCAAATTTGAGAAAATATACCTCAAAAATTTCCAAAATAGATAACAACGAGACTATAACCAATAAATAAGTAAATTAAAAACTTGAAATTGACATGATGAATTTGGTTGCTCAAAGTGAACCTCTATTTATAAAATAAGAAATTTTATTTTATTATTTTAA
>APFE030561825.1:19220-33106 GCA_000404065.3 Pinus taeda | reverse complement strand
ATGAGTTCATGTTTCAACAATACATCATTGATAGAAACATTAAATCCATCGTGAAAGGTGCATTTGGTCTAGTGAATAAAAGCATTTAGACTATTTTATAATTTGTACCACATTGTTTCATTATGTGATGTGTTGTACAAAAAACATTGTCTTCATGTGCTTGCACCTAGTACATGTCATGTGTCAAAATCAAACGTTAAGAACTTAAAGTCTATTGTAGTATTTGGTTGGCATGGAATTTTATTAGTTTTGTAAATAGGTTTATTTCAAATTTTTACATATATGTTTACATATTTATGTGCTATGAATAAAATGCATTTTTTAGAAATGATAAATAGTATGAAGGTAGATTTGATCACTTTTTTTTATTGTGTTTACATGGAACACAATACTTTGGTTGATAAATGATAAAAAATAGACTCTAAAATTTAGGACTTCAGGCTAGATTATTCTGCTTGAGTTTAGAAATGGTTTTTTTGTCAACATTTTTTCCTTGGATTAGTTTATATGTACTATATGTAATATGCTGAGGCATCCCATATACACCCCCAACTTCAGGCCATCACAGTGTGAGAAGTTATGTTATACGTTGTCGGGCTCATAATAAATCACGTAGCCCACTGAGAGTTCATGTTCCCCTCATAAATCCTGCCTCTGACACCAGTTGGAGTGTCAGAGGTAGTGTTTCTGTCTCTTTTGATGACCATCTTTTGACGACCATGCTACATCCAATGGACCTTCTTAGCCCATTTCAGGTACACTTCCTAGTTTTTAAAATCCTCTTTAAACTTTATGTGTTTATGTCTTGAAATTGTCTTTAATTTTTAAATTGTCTTCAGCTAATTTGTTTGAATTTAATGTATATGTTATTATGCTTCTAGTTTGTTAATTATATATATGTTAAATTACGTTTATGATTTACAAGCCCTTAGCAAGCTAAAGATGAGGATCAAGTGCAACATCGATCGCTCCATGGGATGATGGTATAACTCATATCACATTAGAGGATGTTATGACTTGTCATACACAGATCACAACAAAGATAAAGAACATCCCTTCCAATTCACCGAATCATCTTGCATTGTCTTTGATGCCGGATAACAACAATAGGTCGATTGAGACATATTGTAGGTTAGGCCCACATAGCCACATATTATAGTCCATACATAGGATTAGGAGGCATGAGGTTAAACGTCTAGATTCTTGGGAGGTGATTAAAGAGGGAACCAAGGACATTGATGTTTGTGGGGAGTTGTTTGATATCCCTTCGGATCTCCCTACTAGACATAGAGGTCTAATTCCATTGAAATATTTTAGGAAAGTTAATGCAACCCCTTTTATGCATGATATATTCATTAGAGCTTGGGGCCAGTTCCCCCACCACAACCAAGTCTCCATTTAGTTTTCCAAGGATTTATATGTAGAGTTCGTTTTACATATGAGGCCAGATTACACTAATACCGGATCTCATTATTATGGAGCCATATTCAGACGTACCTATGAGCACGAGAGGGCTTGTAGGGACCCTAGGAATGTACCACCACCTCCAATATTTTTTCCACTACTATCTCAAAGCTTTGTATTACCGAAAGAGCTAGATGAGTTGTCGTAGCTTGGTGTTGAGACTAGGGAGACTATTACATACATCATGTAGACGTCATTGGTTAGTGCATGTGTTGAATTGAATGGAGAGATAAGAATACCACAACCATTTTATCGTAACCTGCAAGTACCCTTATATAATGATGCATTTCTCATGAGTTTACCCTTTGACCAACTTTTGACATATACATGTATGTATCGTGCTGCTATTTGTGAGACTTGGAGTGTGCACAGTCTGTGTGACATAAACCAGGTACATATATATACAAGCACTTTGATTCTTATGGTCAAATTATTTATATTAAAATTTCTAGTTCGTATTAGATTGCATTTATATTAATAAGTTCATGATAACATGTAAACACAATCAGGGGAAATTTTGTGTATGGAAAATTATCTTGAAGTTTAAAAACATTGGAAAAAGTCACTAGTACCTACTACGAAAACTATAAAATGTTTATTGATATATTTTTAAAATTATTCAAATTTATAGTGATTTTATATATAGTCTCTATACAATGTTGGAAATTTTTAAGGTAAAATAATCTTATATTGTAAAATTTGGGCGAATCGTTTTTAGAAAGAATGGAAATTCATGAATATTTTTTTTGGAAAAATCATGGAAAATTATCTCACCTACGAATATTAGGCCCTAAAATTTTCCATGAGACACATCTCATCTACATGGATGAGCTTATGAGGTCATCCGAGGGGACAGTTGATCTGCCACGCCATCCTCGACTAGAGCATGTTTCCATGGATTCTCCTCCACCTCCACCTTCACCTTATATGTTCACTAACATGGAGGAGAGTCCTTATGTACAACCACATGGACCACAATTGAGGTAAAAAAAATTATTCCTAAGATTTCAACATTTTCTTTTTTTAATTACACATATATGCTACTTAATTTGTAGACTAATTATAATTTGTCCTTGCCATTGTGTACACAGGCCCATATGCAGAAGTTGATGTTGCTATTATGTGGAGACATGAGTGGGATTATGGGTTTAGAGGTATTGATGATGAGGGTCCATCGATGCAGGCCGCAATCTTTGAGCCACATGCAGGGGAGCATCAAACCTATATTCGTGATCAGAACCCTATCCTATCTGACTTGCATTTGGACTCGATTGAGGTTAGTAGATTCATTTACATATGTAATTAAAAATGTGGTTCAAAATCATTTATTTCCATATTGTTTATTTTGTACAAATAATGATCTAATTAGTTTGAATTTGAATGTGCTATATTGCAGTACCAGCTTATGGACACTTACTTTGCACGGCATAACTCACATAGGATTTCTGGTGGTACTTAGAGAGCCATAGTTTGTATATTTTTAGGCTCATTTCATAGGGCACATTTACATGTGCAATACAAACTTTGTATATTTTCATATATTGACAGTTTATGGATGTACATCATGGACGTTGTTTTAGTTTATGGATGCCTATTATTTCAGTTTATGGATGTTCATGTGATATTTGTAATTTGTATATATTATCATATGGATATTTTATTGATACATGTATTCACTAATTCAGTTTATGGATTTGTATTAATATTTTTTTATGGATTCTCATTAATTTTTGAAGTTTATGGATCTGTTAAAATTATTTCACTAATTTAATATTTTTTCTATATACTATAACTTTTATTAGTAAAATATATGTTCAATTTTGATTTCTAGTTCCATAGACTAAGAAAATAAGTACAATATTAAGTTATGATGCAAGTCACTTTGATATGTAAAATGAACTAAAATATATCATGTATCAATTTAATATTGAACATGGCCAATCATGCTTAATATTGGCTTGTAGAAAGTGTCTTTTAGTAGAATCAATATGTATGTTATTATAATTCAATTTGAAAAATAAATTATTTGAATTATAAAGTCATCCACACACACACACACACACACATATATATATATATATGAAAATTTTGTGACCCACTCATATACCATTGCATGGACAACTTTTTTAATTATTTCAATCAATTTTTTATCTCAAGGTTCAATTAAAAAACACAAATAGGATTGAAATAAGTTTTATTCAATTTTAATAAAAGATGTCATATAAACAACAAATAGGTTTTATTCAACATTATTTATTTTGAGATTATCTACAAGAGCTTAGTCATAACATGATATAAGTCAATCATATTAAAATTTAATATATAGATGAAAAAACAATATATGAAAACATTTTTATAATTTTATATAATGTTATCAACTTTCTTAAATTTAAAAGTAGTTAAATTCAAGTATTTCAGTCAATTTCTTTTGATGGAAATAAGTTTTATTCAATTTTTAAAAACTCAAATATGATTGCAATAAGTTATATATTCAATTTTAAAAGATGTGGAGATGTAAAAGTTACAAATACAAGTTTTATTCTATTTTATTTTGTTTGAGGTTATCTACAAAAGCTTAGTCATAATACACATCATCAATAGTTTTTTTGTGCTTACATTGAAATCAATGCACAATGTTAAACTAATTACCTTGAAGTTAATGTACACCATATATATCTAGTTACATCAAATCAGAAATCAACATCTTCACTGAAATCAATGGGTCTAATGCAAGAAATCAAATAGGATGAGAAATCAAAATCTACACTAAAATCAATGCATCTAATGCCAACAATCAAATAGGATTAGAAATCAACATCTACACTGAAACCAATGCATCTAATACTACAAGCAATCAAATAGGATTTTAAATAAACATCAACATTGAAATCAATGCATCTAGTGCTAGAAATCAAATAGGATTAGGAATCAACATATACATTAACATCAATGCATCTAATGCAAGTAATGAAATAGAATTAGAAATCAACATTTACACAAAAATCAATGCATCTAATGTAAAAAATCAAATAGGAATAGAAATCAATATCTTTACACTGAAATTAATGCATCTAGTGCTTGAGCAATTTTCTTCCCTTTCTCTCCCTGCTCCATCTATATCAACATCTCCCTCCATCTCTCCTTTTTCTCTCTATCTCAGCCCCCCAAAGACACACACTCTCTCTATTCATATCTATCTATCTCTCTCCCCCTCCCTCTCTCTCTCTTCTTCCCTCTCTCCCCCTTCCATCTATATCTCTATCTCCCTCTATCTCTCCTTCTTCATCTCTCTATATCACCCTACAAACATACACATTGTTTCTCCATATCTATCTATATCTACCTCCCTCTCCCTCTCCCTCTCTCTCCTTCTGTCTCCCCTTCTATCTCTCTTCCCTCCTACTCTCCTCTCTCCCTCTCCATATCCCTTTGCCACTCTCTCTCTCTCTCTCTCTCCACCTTTCTCTCTCTATATGTATTTCTTCTTACCTCTGTCTCTCTTCCCCTCCAACTCCGTATCTCTCTCTCCCTCCCTCTCAAGTCCTCTTTCTCTTTGTTTTTCTCCCACCTCTCTCTGTCTCTCCCCCTCGTCACTCGCTCACTCTCTCTCTCTCGAGCTTCATCCTAAAACTTTGTTGAATATCTCCCTCCCTCTCTCATTTTCTCTCCCCCTTCTCTCCATATCTCCTTATTTATCTTTCTATCTCACCCCCAAACATACACATTCTCTCTCCATCTCTCCCTTATAGTCACTCCCTCACTCTCTCCACCTTTCTCTCTCTATATGTCTTGAACTTCTTCCTTCCCTATCTTTTCCTCCAACTCCATCTCTCAATCTCCCTCTCTTTCTCAGAGACTCTCTCCTCCTCTTCCTCTCTCCATTTTTGTGTCCCCCCCCCCTCTCTCTCAATTACCCTTCTCTCCCACTCTCTCTCCTCTATATTTCAAAAAATTTAAAATACTTTGACAATTATATATTATATTATATATATATATATATATTATTTTGATGTTGTATAACAATTAATTTTTTTATATAACACATTTTAAAATGCAAGATTTCAAATGTGTGTTGTACATTCACTTGGAGGGAAAATGATATTTTTCCATGGAAATATTATCTAAAATTTTCGAAAATATTAATGTTCCATCTACCTCCATCAAAGATACATAGAGCGCTTCATGTCTTCCAATTGAAATTGTTTAAAGTTTTTATTTATTTAAAAATAGCTTTAGGTTATGATTACTTCAGGATTTTAAAAATATTATATATTTTATTATGTTAGATTTATAAAAAAAATAGGTTAAATGTGAGGATCCAACATAGGGTCCTCCAACTAAAACTAAATTTATTTATTTTAATCACAATAAGAAGGAAAATAACATGTTTATAACTTTACATTTACTTGATAAAAACGTACAAGCAAATTTGATCAACATATGAAACATGTAAAAATTGTTTATTTACAATAATTTACATAAATAAAACAACAAATGGAAGAATACATGTTCCAGTAGCTTGGTTGGGATTCTTTTGACTCTGTTGGGATGTTCCCCCCTGGCTACCCGACTGAATTTACCTCCTAGAAAACTAGGAATGATTTTCTAGCCCAAGGAACCTCCATAGGTTCCCTAACCCTCTAAGCCCAAGTCCAACCAGGTGTAGTGTGTCCAAATTAAAACCAAAACTTTCCAATAGATCCAAGTTTGAGTTCTCTCATTTTTCTCTCCATTCTCTCCCTTCTCTTTCTCCACATTCCTCCCAAAATAAAAATCCTCCAATGCTAAAACAAAAACCAAAGACCTCTCCCTCTCCTCTCATCCTCCTTCCTTTTATGTATCTGCCTCTCATCCACCTCAACTACCTATCATTAATATCATGACTATCCCTTCATCCTTTTTTTTTAATATCCTTGACTTTCCTTACTATATCTTACCTAAATTAGATTTGAGAAGACACCTTGGGAATAGAAATATGAATTTTTAATTTAGAAATAAATTGGACAAGACCATATCTTATCCAAAATTAGATGTGAAAAGACACATTGGGAATATAAATATGAATATTTAATTTAGAAATAAATTGGAGAAGACGATATCTTATCTAAAAGTATATTTGAGAAGACACATTGGGAATAGAAATATGAATATTTAATTAGAAATAAATTGGAGAAGACTATATCTTATCCAAAAGTAGATTTGAGAAGACACCTTGGGAATATAATAATAACAAATAATAAAATCCATATTAGTAAGATAAAATTACAGATTCACAAGTGTAGGTTTATATCAATATTACTTAATAATTGAAAGTAAAAATATGTAGGTTAATTAAGCACTAATCAAAATTTTCCTAATAGAATCAAGTAGGGCATTACATACACCTCTCCTTTAGAAAACTTCATCCCGAAGTTGGAATGAAAATGACATAAAGAGTTTGAAAGAAGTTTGACAACAAGGCATAAAAAAATAGAGAGAGATATAGTAGTCAAATCAAGTAATTCAAATAATAATACCAGTTCCCATAAATAGTTTCCAACTAACCTATAGCCTCCTATATTTCCTAACCTACTTCCATTCCCATCCTATCCATCCTCTGTTGCAATATACTATGGCATTGGTTATACCGATCTAACCACTGGTAAAACCAATATGGCGGAAGAGTCAACTATATTGACCTAAATTCCCCAACAGGAAACTAACAATCGTCATCCCATATCTAGGGGAGCGTTTCCATCACTGCCCTCCCACGATTTTAGGCTTGGAGGTTACACAGTGGGAAATGCCTCCAACCTCCTAAAAATTAGGGTCAATAGCCTAATATGGACCACACTACGACGTTGATTTGATACTTGTCATCAAATAATCTAGTCGGGCAGTCATGTCAACTATCATTTACACCGTATCCATGTCATAATAGTGCATATCAAATAGGTACAAAATGTAATAGAACAATATAAATCATACCATTCCTTATTGGATGTCTCAACATTCCTCCATCGAAAGTGTAGATCTTGGTTATCATATAGTTCTTTCAAATCTGCATCTTAGTTCTCATTCATGCATATACATAACAACAATATATATATATATATATATATATATATATATATATATATATATATATATTATATATATATTATATATATATATATATATATATAAGTGATTTTAATCATCATTTTATTAAATTTGGTATCCACATGGAAATCTCACATTAGATAAACCATAATTTCGATAAGTCATTCATTAGATAAATAATATTTCCTTAAGCCATACATCAAACAACAATAACTCTGGTAAGTCATACCCTAGATAAATCATAACCAAGTAAGTCATACATAAGGTAAATCATAGATAAAATAAGTCATACATCAAATATTTTAATCAACAATAGCTAATCCATCTAATGATTTATATAAGTAGTTTCATTTGTCCAACTAAAATGCATCAATCTTACATAGTGTTCACAAATAAAATAACATGGAATTACAAATAGAGCCTTAGCATAGGTAGCTATCTAAGTCAAAATGGGCATTACAGATGCTTAGAAAGTGACGGGTGTTGGGTCTTGAAAATGTCATTCATTTCCATTACACTTTCACTATTATGTCCATTATATCACCTCCATTTCACTACTATGTCACTACATTCATCCCACTTTCATTATCATTGGACTACATTTATGTTTTTCCAAACTTTATTAATTCTAAGCCTTTTTAAGTGAATTTGTGGTTAAAAATCAGAAAATAATGTGCATATGCTTATACCTAACAAGTGGGTTGAGATTGTTGACATGTGTAGGTTAAAAGGAGGCTTCTATAAAACCTTTATGTGGCACCCTAAGGCCAAATTCGAATTTGAGTGGAAAGAATCATGGGATCATGAGGATATGTGTCACATCTCCTAATTGTATTGAAACTCTAAGAAGACATGTGTCTTATCAGTTCCTATTTTGATTAGGACTCTAGAGGTAGAGGGAGAGATTCATGGACTCTCATTAATAAGATGGATTCTCATCTTTTTGTATAAATAGGAGATCTCTCTCCTTCATTTGTTAGTCTTAGTTTAGCTTAGCTTTTAGTTCTTTAGCTTGGAGTTTGTAGTCTTGATGGCTATGGAAAGCTTTGGAGAGCTTTGTTGTACTTTGTAATTTTGAAGAATTTGAATAAAGCTTTGATTTTCTCAACATGGAAGGAGATGTGAAATAGATGTCATGGAGCATATTAGAATGTAAGCTAGAGTAGATTTTATTTTGTAATTTTACTTTGATTTCATTATGTCATTTGATTGCTTTCAAGTTTGATAGTTTAAATTTTCCATTCATGCAATTTTAATTCACACAAGTGTGTTCAACCGGTTGATTGTAGATTAATTTTTCTTTACATGTTTTTGCATCAAATAGTGACATGAGATTTGCCTCTCTGCTAAACTTTTTCTTAAGCTTTTCAATTTCAATTATGCTTTGATTTCAGTCTTATTTATTTGTTGTTGTTAGCTAGTTTAGATATCAAATTCTTCATGTTATTTGACGTTATCTCCGAAGTTATGGCTTAACCCCGAAAAGCTACTTGGCGAGCTATCAGATTATAAGTGAAGTGATTTGATTTTACTTTCATTATGCAAGTAGGTAGTTTAGATATCAAGTTCTTCATGTTATTTGACGTTACCTCCGAAGCCATGGCTTAACCCCGAAAAGCTACTTGGCGACCTATCAGATTATAAGTGAAGTGATTTAATTTTACTTTCATTCTGCAAGTAGATAGTTTAGATATCAAGTTTTTCATGTTATTTGACGTTATTTCCGGAGCCATGGCTTAACCCCGAAAAGCTACTTGGCGAGCTATCAGGTTATAAGTGAAGTAATTTGATTTTGCTTTCATTAATCTGCAAGTAGGTAATTTAGATATCAAGTTCTTCATGTTATTTGACGTTATCTCCGGAGCCATGGCTTAACCCCGAAAAAATACTTGGCGAGCTATTGGATTATAAGTAAAGTAATTTGATTTTTCTTTCATTAATCTGCAAGTAGGTAATTTAGATATCAAGTTCTTTATGTGATTCGACGTTATCTCCAGAGCCATGGCTTAACCCCAAAAAGCTACTTGGCGAACTATCGGATTATAAGTGAAGTAAATTGATCTTGCTTTCGTTAGTTTGCAATTTTTGGTTTGTTTGAGTGCAATAGTTTAGGTTTTATTTCTGTAATTAGATGGGCAACACAGAGAGTGATTTCATGATCAACACTTCATATTTTGCTTGATTTAAGTAGCTTCATATTTACACTTTTGTTCAAGTATTGATTTTATCAATAGCATGTTTTGAAATCTTTTGAAGTGCTAAGTTTTGGAAATTACTATAAGAGACATAAACCTTGTCTTGCAATCTACATCCATACTTGACCTTTAAAAGTATTCTTAAGACTTTAGAATAGGATTTTCATTTGCATTAAACACTTTAGGAAACCAACAAGAACAAAACCCCAAAAACAACATAAACTATAAAACAACAAAGTAAGAAAAAGGTTAATTAAGCACATATGGTGCACCACACTTCATCAGTTTATGATACCCGGATTGATAATTTATGTAGAGCAATTTAAGACGTTAAATTGATTAAAACATTTTTGCGCCGTTGCTGGGGAAGTGTAATTAGGAGACCTTATTTCTTACATAAAAAAAAATAATAATAATTTCTTGAGTATGCTCTCCTCCTACACTTTGTGTGATCTGGAGGATCAGAAAAGGATTGCTATGTCAAAAAAAAAGGGAGACAAAATAAACTTCATCATTTCAATTGATTAAAAATAAAAAATAAAACCCAACTGTTTTGATAGGTTCAATTGTCCAAGATTGACTGGTTATGGTTTGTAGTAGTCCTCAAAACACTGTGTCCTGTTTTAATAAGATTCTGCAAATTAGTTGCGGAATGCAGCCTAATTCCGCAGCTAATTTCAAGGTTTAGCAGGTTACATGCATCCAATGAAGAAACCGACCACATGGGCATCTCCAGAATTGTCCCGACATGGATCCTATCCTAGTCACCCAGCTCAGATTGATAAAAAAACTAGCTTAAGACCTCAGTCAAAGTCCTGTTTTTAGCACATTTACTTTGAAGCCTTCGCTGTCTGAAATTGGGAGCCATCAGATTCCAATTCGTTGTTGTGATTAGGACTTCATCAAAACCTCCGTTGTTGTGAGTAGGACTTCATCAAATCCTGTCAATGAAAAATCCAATTGTGAAAATCATCTGAGCTTTAGTTCAATAGGAAAACGTTGATTTGTAAATAAGAATGGTGAGAGACAAATCCAATATTCTGTGTAAGCATGACAAATTTCATTTGCGCAGTGGCATTTTAACAAATTCAAAAAGTATCAGTTACCAAATGCCATGTTAAATTTGTTGGATTTGTTTTCTAGCTCTGATCTCTTATTTGTGACCACGTCTAATATCAAACCCAGTTTTCAAAGTATGCATTCAACTGGGCTTCAAACGATCATCTAAAGGACTCTCTAAGGTCTTTGTGGGAGTTATCGAATCCAAATCTCTGAAAGAATTTCTTGAGACTGGCGGATTCATTCGCCATTTCCTGTGCTGTGATTGCATCTAAAAATTCGAAATTTATTTTACAACCGAATGCAGTAATTTACAAAAATAAACACAAAACAATTAATCCACAAATGCGTAATAGTTGAAAAACATCAAACTTTGAATGCACGGTCTGGCCAAATGAAGGTGAATTTGGAAAAAATAAAACATGGGTTTTTTCAACAATAGGGTCAATTAGATAAATTAGAAATGGTTTTAAGAAATTCACAGCAGTTTGGGAGAAATTCTCAGTTCTCTAAAACCTCTTTTTGCATGCCACATGAAGAAAAATGAGTTTAAATTAATGAACAATGTGTTGTTTTAACTCGGCGTGCTTGGAGAGGGAAAATTCAATTTGGGAGCTTATTGTGTGCTGGCATTCAATCTTGTTTATGCCACGCCTCTTTTCTTTAAATGTCTAACGATCTATGTGGCGTGTACTTCAGTTTAACAGTAAGATACATGATGTATCCCAATTGAGTACGACTCTTCCAAACTAATTTGTCATTTTCAATCGAACTTCACTACTCCACCTATTTAAACAGTGATTCCTATGTTCTTTTCGTAGAATGCTCGACACTTTACTTGGATGGATTTCATTATTTGCATAGTCACACACCTTGCATGATTCGTAGAGATTTGAATTGCAGCAACATTTTCATGAATGGCAATACTGGATTCTTGTGAATCGTAAGCTGACTGCATACGACTCTCAAACCCTCATTAGTTTTTCATTACACTGAGTTTTTTCCCTTTACATATGTCCATGGCCTCTCTGCATACACAGTCACTCCGTTTTCATACTACCTGTGTATAACAGACACCCTGTTTTCACACAGTCTATGCATATATCTACTCTGCTTTCACATATTCTGTACATACAGTCTTCTTTATGCAGTGATTTCTCAAACAGTTAAAGGAAATTTGAAAACTAGCATAGAACAGAGGCTCATGAATGATTAGTCCTGTGCACCAGCTGTGATGTTAGGCTCTCTCTCTCTCCCTGGTACTTGGCTACATAAAATCTCTTTTCCAATAACTTAAATCAGAAAATTGATGGTTGAATTTATTTTAGCTATGGAATGCAACCTGATTCCGTAGCTAACTGGAAATTTCGTAGCCATTTTCATACTTCTATAGGTTATAGGTGTCAAAAGACGAAACAAACCACATGGGTAGCTGGGAAAATGTCAGTACACGGTTGGTGTTCTATTCATTTGATTCAAGTCGATGAAAAAGACCCCGGTCAAAGGGAAGTCAAGGTGTGTGTTATCACTAAGTTGCCACATGTCAAGGAAAAAAATAAAAATAAAATAAAATAAAAAATTAAATTAAATTAAAATTGAATCAATGAAATGAATAAGTTATTTGTTCACTTTTGTGAAGGTATTGATTAATTTTGGACTGATGATGAAAGATGAATGGCTAAGCTTTTATTCAAGATTTTTAGCTACAGAAACTGTGCACATTCCACAGCTAAAGTTCAATTCCGCAGCTAAAAATTAATTTGTAGTCGAAAAACCTCATTGTTCAAATCAACGTAACTTTCTCATACAAAATCAGATTTTGATGATTCAAGTATTGCTGGAAAGATCCTCGACAAGATATACACAATGAGAAATCCATCATTAGAGTTTGAAATGGTAAATAATGAAATAAATTGCTGAAAAAAACAACATCAACTTGAGGCACTAATTCCAAAACAGGTATAAATTCTTTTGATTTTTCCTTTGAGAATTTGTTTCATTAATACAAATTCTTAGTTTTGTGCGTAAATATCATAACTAGAGTGATTGATCACCTCTCTCCTTTGATAATCTTACATTCCATTGCAGAAGAAGTATTAGTTTTTTTTGCAGGTTCCAAGAGGAAGGACAAATGACTACAAGAGAATGGTGTCTCTCTAAGAGACCAATTTGGTTTCATAAGAGGATGATCAACAACAAAGAGGAAATATGTTGATGCAAAATCAGATCCAAACACTTGAAAAACTTTCAGATACTATTGTCTCCATCAGATCCATACCTCATAATAAACCATTCACCTCATTTCACTTCATATTTTACATTTACATTCACATACACTTTCCATCTCTTTTTGTCCATTCATAACCCACAAATAAAAGCAAGAGGCTCATTCACATGCTTATTTCCCATTGTCATTTCTGCTCTCCATTAACATCTTCCATTTTCATCTTCCCTTTCCTGTCATTTTCATTTCGCAAATAATCCCTGCTTCAATGCAAATTATTGAGTCCATAGTCCTTTGAATTTAATTTCCTTGTAAAGACACCTTGAGGCTTGTATGCCTTAATGGCAAGTTCTCATGCTAACAAACAATGGGAATACATTAATGTCCCTTATTCGTTATATCTTCTAGGTGACTCGACATCGGCAAATTTATTCATACCTAGCAAGATGTGTTTGGGCATCTTGACTCTCATTGTCATCAATGGTGAGAGTTCTTGTGTTGACTAGTGGCATCCATTAATGGTCACCAAGTCAACAATTTCCTGCTATGTTCAACGTCATAACATATTTTCACATGGTAGGAATTGTGTCAATGAGTTTTGAAGACATGAAGACTATTATTTTCGGCATTTTGGAGTAGATTCAACAAGTTTTAGTAGACGCAATAAAAAGTCATCTTAACTTTTTATCAATGACTCTTCTTGTTTAGCCACTTGAAGAAGAATATGATCAGAATTTTGCAGCCACCACACATACAACTCATCCATTCCAAAGTGTAAGTTAAGGTACGTCATTTTCTAACTTTTAACCATAGAATTCCATAAAAATCTAGAATGATAATTGTTGGAAAAACATTTCTCTTCC
>APFE030561825.1:0-19149 GCA_000404065.3 Pinus taeda | reverse complement strand
GGGGGGGGAGGGGAGAATACATTCATCTTCATATTTTTCCATGTCCTTTCAGGAGTCCACATACTTCCAACATATATTAACTATTACATTGTTATTATGAGCATACAATGGCTTTTCAAAAAATGCTTAAAGGATAAATGGATACAAACAAAATAATGGTTGTCACACAAAAACCAACCATCATGTAATCCAATAAAAATATACTTTGCAACAATAATCAAAATATCATTATGCAAAGTTCAAAGATCAAAATAGAATGCAACAACAAAAAAGTGGTTGTAACACAAGAACCAACCATGTTGCAATTCAAGTAAAACACTTTGCAAAAATATGAAGATATCAAATGATGTCATGCAAAGTTAAGCCAAAGCTCAAGGATCAAAAGAGTTAATGTAATATATATTGCATGAGGACATGCAATAACTTCAGTTGGGGGTATGTTGGGTCTTTAAAATGTCATTCATTTCCATTACACTTTCACTATTATGTCCATTTCACTACTATGTCATTACATTCATCCCACTTCCATTATCATTGGGCTACATTTATGTTTTTCCAAACATTATTAATTATAAGCCTTTTTAAGTGAATTTGTGGTTGAAAATCAGAAAATAATGTGCATATGCTTATACCTAACAAGTGGGTTGAGATTGTTGACATTTGTAGGTTAAAAGGAGGCTTCTAGAAAACCTTTATGTAGCACCCTAACGCCAAATTCGAATTTGAGTGGAAAGAATCATGGGATCATGAGAATATGTGTCACATCTCCTAATTGTATTGGAAATCTAAGAAGACATGTGTCTTATCAGTTCTTATTTTGATTAGGACTCTAGAGGTAGAGGGAGAGATTCATGAACTCTCATTAATAAGATGGCTTCTCATATTTTTGTATAAATATGAGATCTCTCTCCTTCATTTGTTAGTCTTAGCTTAGATTGGTTTTTAGTTCTTTAGCTTGGAGTTTGTAGTTATTCCTTGATGGCTTTGGAAAGCTTTGGAGAGCTTTATTGTACTTTGTAATTTTGAAGAATTTGAAGAAAGCTTTGATGTTCTCAACATGGAAGGAGATGTCAAGTAGATGTCATGGAGCATATTAGAATGTAAGGTAGAGTAGATTTTATTTTGTAATTTTACTTTGATTTCATTATGTCATTTGATTGCTTTCAAGTTTGATAGTTTAAATTTTCCATTCATGCAATTTTAATTCATGTAAGTGTATTCAACCGGTTGATTGTAGATTAGTTTTTCTTTACATGTTTTTGCATCAAATAGTGACATGAGATTTGCCTCTCTACTGAACTTTTTCTTAAGCTTTTCAATTTCAATTATGCTTTGATTTCAGTCTTATTTATTTGTTGTTGTTAGCTAGTTTAGATATCAAATTCTTCATGTTATTTGATGTTATCTCCAGAGCTATGGCTTAACCCTGAAAAGCTACTTGGCGAGCTATCGGATTATAAGTGAAGTGATTTGATTTTACTTTCATTCTGCAAGTAGGTAGTTTAGATATCAAGTTCTTCATGTTATTTGACGTTATCTCTGGAGCCATGGCTTAACCCCGAAAAGCTACTTGGCGAGCTACCGGATTATAAGTGAAGTGATTTGATTTTACTTTCATTTTGCAAGTAGATAGTTTAGATATCAAGTTCTTCATGTTATTTGACGTTATCTCCAGAGCCACGGCTTAACCCCGAAAAGCTACTTGGCGAGCTATCGGATTATAAGTGAAGTAATTTGATTTTGCTTTCATTAATCTGCAAGTAGGTAATTTAAATATCAAGTTCTTCATGTTATTTGACATTATCTCTGGAGCCATGGCTTAACTCCGAAAAGCTACTTGGCAAGCTATCGGATTATAAGTGAAGTAATTTGATTTTGCTTTCATTAATCTGTAAGTAGGTAATTTAGATATCAAGTTCTTCATGTTATTTGACGTTATCTTCAGAGCCATGGCTTAACCCCGAAAAGCTACTTGGCGAGCTATCAGATTATAAGTGAAGTAAATTGACCTTACTTTCATTAGTTTGCAATTTTTGGTTTGTTTGAGTGCAATAGTTTAGATTTTATTTCTATAATTAGATGGACAGTAGAGACAGTGATTTCATGATCAACACTTCATCTTTTGCTTGATTTAACTAGCTGCATATTTACACTTTTGTTCAAGTACTGATTTTATCGATAGCATGTTTTGAGATCCTTTGAAGTGCTAAGTTTTGGAAATTACTATAAGGGACATGAACCTTGTCTTGAAATCGACATCCATACTTGACCTTTAAAAGTATTCTTAAGACCTTAGAATAGGAAACCAATAAGAACAAAACCCCAAAAACAACATAAACTATAAAACAACGAAGTAAGAAAAAGGTTAATTAAGCACATATGGTGCACCACACTTCATTAGTTTATGATACCCGGATTGATAATTTATGTAGAGCAATTTAAGACGTTAAATTGACTAGACAACGGGTAGTCACAACGTATAGTCTCTGCATCCTCCCAGGTAGCAAATCTTGGGCTATACTTGTCCCACTGGACCTTAACCTAGTCTACCATGTGACGTATGGGCTATCAAACCCTATGATCTAATATGCGTAATGGTTCAACCATTACGGTTCCCACATCTGAGACTTGCAATTCCTTCCAATCCAGTTTGTGAGATTCATCAGAAACATAATGTCATAGAATAGATACATGAAAAACTTCATGAGTTTTATGCAAATAGGGTGGTAGTACAAGACGATAGGAAACTAGTCCAATCTTCTCCTTGATTCTAAAATGTCTTATAAACCGAGGTGACAACTTTGTCCCTTTCCCAAACTGAATTGTGCTTTTGTTGGGTTGGATATGAATAAAATATTGGTCTTCTACTTCATAACTACGATCAGTCCTATGTGCATAGACATAATTATTATGTCTATCTTGTGCTTCCTTTAAACTTTGTCGAATCTGTCTTACTTGTTCCTCCATTTCCTGCACCAATTCCGACCCAACTATTACTTGGTCCTCCAAATTTTCCCAACTCAATGGAATCCTTCATGGCCTCCCATATAGAGCTCGATAAGGAGGGATCCCAATGAAACTATGGTAACTGTTATTATAGAAAAACTCTACCAATGGTAAGTACCTTTCCCACTGAGTCTGATTATCTATGATGTACATTTTGAGCATGTCTTCCATAAACTGATTTACTCTTTCAGTTTTCCCATCTGTTTTTAGATGATATGCAGTGTTCAAATTCAACTGAGTACCCAACGATGGCTGTAAACTTGTTCAAAACCTAGATGTAAAGCAAGAGTATCTATCAGAAAAAATATTTGTGGGTAACCCATGTAGTCGAATAACTTCACTTATAAAAATTCATGCCACATCAGTAACATCGTAAGTGTCTCTCATTGGGATAAAATGGGCCCATTTGGTCAATTTATCAACTACAACCAATATAACATTGTGCCTTTGTGAAGTGAGTGGAAAACCCACAACAAAATCCATCATAATGACCTCTCATTTAGACATAGGGATGTAATACGATTGTACGAGTCCTGTTGGATGGCGATGATAAACCTTCACTCGTTAACATTCAAGACATTTGGTGATAAAATGGACTATGTCATGCTTCATGCCTTCCCAAAAGAAGAGTTTCTTCATGTCTACATACATCTTATCCACTCCAGGATGTGCACAATAGAGTGCTCTATGTGAATCTTTGAGGATGGTTCTTCTTATACCCTCTTCCTTAAGGATGTACATTCTCCCTTGAAATATTTATAGTCCATCTGGTTTAAGGACATAACCCTCAAACTTTGGTTCTATATGATTCCTGCTCTGAGTGTTGATATAACCTTTAGATACTGACTATCTTCAAAGAATTTTTCCAACCCATGTTTCCTCAAATTAACTCTCAAGGGTACTAGGGAGAAGATTTGTGGCCTCCTTCTTAGTGCGTCAACCACCACATTCTCCTTTCCCTTAATGTATGAGATCCCAAGATCATACTCACTCATGAATTCGCTCCTCGGCCTCTGTCCATCATTCAAATCCCTTTGAGTGAAGAGGTACTTCAAGCTCTTTTGGGCGTGGAATCCCCCCAAGGCATGTTTTGGGGCTTAAAGACCAAGTTTTGACTAAGTCCTTTGTAAAGGCTCTGCGATTTGGGTGCATGGAGTGCGAAGTCATAATAGTCACAGGGTTGTCCGCCCTTGTTTTTGTAATGCAATGTCGGCTTGAAAGATCCACCCATGGCCTACGGACCATGGGATTGTATAAATAGCATGAGACTATAAGTGTAGAAGATAGCTAATCAAGCAATAGAATAGAAGCATGATGAGTTTAAAAGCTTGAGTCGAAGTGTAAAGTGTATCTTGGGTCATAGAGTAGGAGAAGTCTCTACAACTGTGTGCACAGAGGCCTAGTAGTCTGCAGTTGAGTGCACATACCCCTGCAGCTGAGTGAGCAGGGCAGGTCGAGTCTGTAACCGTGGGAAGAATTAATAAAGAGAATTTTTACCATATTTTTATGTATCTTTTCCTGCTTTATGTATTATTGGGTATAAATTGCAAGTTTACTATTTATTTGTTGCGCGAACTCATATGAATGTGTTGTATAAATAAATATAATATAAGGCATTCATTTACGTGAAGATAACTAACCGGGGTAAGAAGATAAGTAAGATCTCAGGTGTGACTTAGGGAAATAGTGCAGAGCGCTGCTCCAGCAGTGCAGAAGCCCCACAGCTCTTGCTTAGGGTTGTGCGAAGGCAAGTATATCAGGGCGTGAGGGACAAGGAAGCGTGCGAAGTAACCTGCGTGAAGGGACTAGCAGTTAGATCGAATCAACCCCTCAGACATCTCAAGGATGCGGAAACCTGGTTCCAGCAACCCCCCATACTACTTCGGGTGAGACCTCAGTCTGCGCTCTGCAAAATATTGCTGAAAGGGCCAGTAGTACAGAGATTTGTTTGGCTAATTAACTCTGAACTTGGGTCAAACCCCAACAAGCCAACAAATGGTTCCGTTGTTGGGACCGAGATCTGCATAGAGATGTCTGATGTCGTATCAATGGAATCCAACAAAGAAAGGAATTGAAGATTGGTTAGATAGTAAGGTTCACGAGTTTGCAGTGCAGGAGAACAGGAATCTGCGACTATCAAAAGAAGAGTGGTTAGACTGCTACTTATACATAGAGATCCACAAAATTTTCTTCACATCTTTCCCTACAGAGCTATACGAGTGGATCACGAAGCTAGCAGATAGCCAAGGAAGATGCAAGCTCGACAGACCTATTGTGTGGACCCCAGAATTGGTGCGCAAATTGAAAGCTTCGGAGGATAAGATCGTGCGTGTTGTTGATCACTGGCTTGATCAAATTATAGGAGGATTAATCACTGAGTTCATGTTAGATACTTTAGTCAGCTATAGCGAGGCAGAATGACACTTCCTCGAAGGATAGCAGGTAAGTATGTTAAGTCTTTGAACACTTGGATTAAAATTATACTGTGTGAAAAGTGGGTTATGTGAATAAATTGATGCTTGGGGCTATGCGAAGTGAGAGAATCTACAGAAATGAAGGTAGTGCAGAACTAGAAACTAGCCCCTTTATTTTACCTCCGCAAGGGGACGAGGAAGAGCTCGTGAAGGTCTCACCAAGAAGGGAAATCAATTTGATAAGGAAGAGGATTCCGCGCATACCACCCCCACCCACACCACCGCCAGTTTCACCGTCTTCACCCCCATATTTGCCCATACACCTTAGCCACCACCGCGAGCCAGTATGGAAAGCGCGATAAAGTTGCTAGTGTTCAAGGGAGGAGGAAGTGAAGATCCGAACCAGTTTTGGTTCATGATAAAGGTTGTATGGGAAGCACAGGGAGTCACAGATGACAATATAAAGAAGGAAACATTGGTCAGCACTTTGGAGGATCGCGAGCTGACCTCGTACATTAAGCATTCCAATGACAATCCAAAAGCAGGGATTGTGGATATCCAAACTGTGCTAAACAAAGAATTTAGCAGGCCAAAGTCAGAGGTGCAGTCAATCATTGGGTTCAAGGAAATCACAATGCTACTATGCGAGACCCCTCGGGAGTTGGATCAGAGATTCAAGTGCACAATTCGTGAAGCTAACATGATGTTGACAGACAGACAACACCACGAATGGTTTGTAGCATCATTAACACCACATTTAAGGAACGCGTTGTCACAATAGAGGCTAACAACTCAGGCCGAGGCCTTGGAGATCGCGATGAGAATCCATGAGACCTTGATACAGGATCCCAACCTAGGAGTGCAGTAGATTCACGCGCAGTTAAAAAACTTGTGCCTTGAGATGCAGAGTCTGAAACAAGACAGGACAACTCACCTAGAAGTGCGCGACGAGGTATGGTGTGTAAAGTGTAAGGGTCAGGGACATGACAAGGACCACAGCTCGGTTTTCGCGAATTACCTCGTGGGAGGAGGACCAATACCATTGAGATCGGAGGCACAAGCATGACCTAGCGCATCGCCTACATTGTGGTGCGCGATTTGTCAAATAGAAGGAAAGCATGCCACATATAACTACCATTTATTGCATAAGTACATGCTAAATTCACAGCAATTGTTCTATAATTTATGTATATTAGTGGGACATAATGAGTGCACCTGTAGAAGTTATGAGCTGATAATGGATCAGATTGCTACCTATAGAGTTCAGGCCGAAACACGGCCCCTTGACCAGAACGTAGGGATGGCACGAACCAGATTTTAGGGGTGTGGATGAGGCCGAGGTGGAGGAGGACCTGGAAGAGGTCGCAGACAGCTAATATGTTATAATTGCAAAGGGCCAGGACATTATGCCCACGATTGTACGAATCCAACGTGACGATCATGTTTGTATTGTACATTGTTTGATCATGAGATGGAGGATTGTCCCACACTGATAGTGAGGTTGTGTGATAAAGTAGCACTCCAACCTCCCCCGACTTAGAACCTGCAAATGATGAGGTCTGAGCCGTGCGAGGAATACCCTAACGTGAATATTTTTCTCCGAAGTGGAATTACGACAGGGGATGACAAAGGCAAGCAACCTGAAGAGAGTACTTGGCTTCGCAAGGCTCCAATGAAAGAACCAGAGTTTGATTGGGAGATCGCTAAGGAAACTTTCATGGAATCTAGAAAGAGCTTCATTGATGCCTCCACTTCAGGAAGAAAAGAAAGATTAGAGTTGGAAATGGACCCATCGATGCTCACGACATTCCTGGAAACATGCATGAAGCTACTATGTGATAGAAAGGCTATAAAGGGGCTATAGGAATTCATAAATAGATGCGCTGGGACCGCGCTAGGAGAACCGCATGTAGTCCGAAAGCTTAGAAATCACATGACAAGGATGGGAAGGGAGATGAGATTGAACGCACATATTTGAGAATATGAGATGGACCAAGTGATTATAGACCTAGGATCATACACGAATGTTCTATCGGAGCAAACATGGGAGCACATGGGAAGGCTTATGCTGCAATGGTTTCCTATCCAACTGCGAATGGCGAACCAACAAAAGATCCTACCTATGGGGAGATTGCAGGGAATCAGAGTGGATATCGAAGGAGCAAGCACACTAGCAGACTTCAAAGTAATAGAGATTGTTGATGATAGCAATCCCTACTGCATGCTATTAGGAATAGATTGGGCCACTGACATGAATGGGGTGATAAATATGAAGAAGCGCAAGATGATTTTTGAGAAAAATTCTCTGCACATAGTTTTACCTTTGGACCCTATAGAAGGATAGCACTACATGGATCCAGTGCGCGACTACGACAACGATGATGATTTGGACTACATCTACAAGATAACTACGCGAGAACAAGACTGGGTGAATCCAACCGCTGATGGACGAATCTCATGAAAGTGGGAAAGCTCTTGCACATCGGATTCGAAGGAGGAAATAGAACGATGGCAAAACCAGTTACACAAGGCAGCCACGCTGAACTGTAACATGATGACAAAATCGCTGCGATGCGTATCAACGGAGGTAAGGGATCTACCTACGTATGATGGGTTAAGTGAGGTAGATGACTTCCTGAACATATTTGAAGGAGAGGTGCCGGAACAACAATGTTTCGAAGCTTTGAAATGGGTACTGTGCACTACGTCTGCGAGGTGGTGGGGTACGCACCAAAGAAGTTTTGAGGACTGGTGCGAATGTAGGAGAATGATGCACATACGGTTTGGGAAGACTCAGATGTGATTAACAGACAAAATTACTAGATGAAACGGTTTGCGCGCCCAACTTCCCATATGGATACAAGCATATGGTACGAAACCTGCACGGATGCACACAGTCTTCACGTTAGGAGACACGGTCAGTAAGCATGTGCGGGCAAGGCAATGGCGTGAATGACCCCTATGGTTGGAACCACGGAGTATGGAAAGACCAAGTTCATAGAAGGTTATCCATGCATAAGCCTTTAACGAAGTATGTGAAGCGTTGGACAAGGTCCACAATGCGCAGCAGACTGACTGTGACCTGCGCGTACCAACGGTTTTGTGGGTTTATAGGACCATGTGCAAGAAAATAACGGTGCAGGCACCTCTGAGGCTGGAGTATGGCACGAATGCTCTAATCCCCATAGAGCATAAAATGCATAGTTCGCGCATGGCAGCACCAACAGATATGAAGGTTCGCGGAACATTGGAAGAAGGGTAGCACAGCTGAATGAAGAAAAATACTTGGGACCTGATGAGGAAATCCGACAGGGTGACCTTAGGCTCTGAGAACTTATGAAAGATAAGGTGTGATTAAGGGAGAAGAGTGCTCTGATGGAAGCGTAAGTCAAGAAGCTTGAGGACGAGATAAAGGAAGATTTTCTTGATAAGAAGACCAGGATGATAAAATAGGGTGCGTACAATCACGTTGACAAATTTGGGGGTTATCATTGCGAATTGATCAGTTTGATGCCTTGGCTTGGACCACATATTACTAAACGAAGCAACCATGTTGACGCGTTTTAGATGATAAAGTGCGTGACACTGCCGGTAACGATAAAAGGTGGGTATTTTCCAGGAAAAGTGATGGATGACCGGATGAAACCCTATACAGGTGGCGCGACCACCTAACTAGTTGAGGGAAGTACAGTCTTAGTGCTCTAGGTAGTTGAAAGGAGGTGTGGGACTATAAACTACTTTTCCCGGGAGCTACGCGATGTTGGAGCTACGTGCAGGAGTAAAGTGTCACAAGGTCTGTGACTACGCAAGGGGGACTATGCTGCTGCGTGGGTTGGCTGGAAAGTGACCATTGGAGTCACTATTCACGATGTGATGCTCGACTTGAGACCAAATGGAGTGGGCGGCAGGCATTTAAAATGCGATTTATGGGAAAGATTTTGGAAAATCTGCTGCCAAGGGAGAATTAATGAACCAGATTTGGGGGGGACGGTCGAATTCAAATTCAAAAGGCGTTATAAATTACAAAGGGTTGACCAAAAAAAAACACTTGGTCATTGGCAAATTGATTGTTGTATACCCTGTGTATTCTAAGCAGAGCCCTATTTGATCTGTGCAGAGCGTTGCTTGAGCCCCTGATTATGCGAGTGATAGATTTCTAGACGAAAACGATGGTAACATCTAAGGAAGTTATGGAAATTGCAGAGATGACCGCCGAAGAGTCCGCACAAGCCTTGACTATGGGGGATGCCCTTGAAGGCGCCAAAAGAAATGAGTAAGGTTCAACTAGAGCTGAACCTTTAGATAACAGAGCTGCAGTTGAAGGTGCAACTGTCCACCCCTTCAGAAGTAATAGAACAACGCACCAGCGTTATTACATTAGGGTTGGAAGAGATCGGTAGTGCAATAAGGGACTACATCAGAATGTTGGAGGTGTCATTTAAGGTCCTTACGAATATGCAGGAGGACCCTAACATCCAGCGCTTAGAGACAGAGGTGCGTGAACTCCAGCAGTAGTATGACGGTGTCAAAGGGACCATGCAGATGGTGGTCCTAACTCAGAGGCTTGCGCGAATGCAATAGGTCAAAGCGATAAAAGAGCAAGTCGACGTCGCACGACACTAAGAAGCAGTTTTGAAGGCGCACATTCAGCCTTGGATTGAAGAGGCATTCACCATTACCACAACAATTGAAGGCAAGCTCACACAAATGTAGGGGATGTAGGAACAAGTCCAGAGAAGCATTTCTGACACTGCGGTCTCGGAACAATGGGTACAGGAGATTCAGCAGGCAGCTGCTCAGTGCGCTGCTGACCTTGCAACAGTTCGAGCAGAGATGTAGGGACTCTGCGCGAAGATCTGCGCATCAACAGAGTGACTCGAGAGCGAGTCACGATGTTTGTGTTGGGGGCCTATTGGGCATGGAATCCACCTAAGGCATGTTTTGGGGCTTAAAGTCCAAGTTTTGATCAAGTCCTTTGTAAAGGCTCCACAATTTGTGGGCACGGAGCGTGAAGTCATAATAGAGTCACAGGGTTGTCTGCCCTTGCTTTTGTAATGCAATGTCGGCTTGAAAGATCCACCCATGGTCTGCGGACCATGGGATTGTATAAATAGAGTGAGGCTCTAAGTGTAGAAGATAGCTAGTCAAGGAATAAAATAGAAGCATGATGAGTTTAAGATCATGAGTTGAAGTGTAAAGTGTGTCTTGGGTCGTAGAGTAGGAGAAGGCTCTGCAATTGTGTGTGTAGAGGCCTAGTAGTCCGCAACTAAGTGCGCAGACCCCTGCAGCTGAGTGCGCAGGGCAGGTCGAGTCTGTAATCGTGGGAAGAATTAATAAAGAGAAGTTTTACCATATTTTTGTGTATCTTTTCCTTCTTTATGTATTATTGGGTATAAATTACAAGTTTTATGTTTATTTGTTGCGCAAAATCATATGAATGTGCTGTATAAATAAATATAACGTAAGGCATCCATTTACGTGAAGATAACTAACTGGGGTAGGAAGATAAGTAAGATCTGAGGTGTGACTTAGGGAAATAGCGCAGAGCGTTGCTCCAGCAGCGTGGAAGCCCCACATCTCCTGGTTAGGGTTGTGCGAAGGCAAGTATATCAAGGCGCAATGGACAGGGAAGTGCACGAAGTAACCTGCGTGAGGGGACTAACAGTTGGATCGAATCAACCCCTCAGACATCTCAAGGGTGTGGAAACCTGGTTCCAACATCCCCCCATACTACTTCGAGTGAGACCTCAGTCCGTGCTCTGTGAACTGTTGCCGAAAGGGCCAATAGTACAGGTATTTGTTTGGCTAATTAACTCCGAACCTGGGTCAGGCCCAACAAGCCAAAAAGCTCTGATGATCAGTTCTTAACTCAAAGATTCTCTTGATGAGGTAATGTCTCCATAGTTTCAAAGATAACATCACTGCTGCTAACTCTAAGTCATGGGTAGCATACAACTCTTTATGTTTCTTCAACTTTTTGGATGTGTAAGCTATTACTCCACCTTCTTTCATCAACACTACTCCCAATCCCTACTTCGAAGCATTGGTACATACTGTAAAGTCTTTTTCCATGTCAGACACTCGAAGGATCAATGCACAAGTTAGTAACCTCTTTAGTTGGGTGAATGTAGTGTCACATTCATATGTCCATTCATACCTGACCCCATTTCACTATAATGTGGTGATGGGTTTTTCAATCCTCGAAAAACCCTCCACAAATATGTGATAATAACCTGCTAGCCCCATGAAACTACACACCTCATGAGCATTTTTTGGTATTGGCCAATCCATTATGGATTTTACCTTTTCCAGGTCAAATGAAATTCCTTCTCTTGAAATGATGTGCCCAAGATAATGAATTTTCTTTTGAAAGAAGGAACATTTTGAAAAATTTCCATACAACTAATTTTCTCTTAACCAAGTAAATACAACCCTTAGGTGCTCTTCATGCTCCTTTTCATTCTTAGAATACACAAGAATATCATCCAAAAAGACTTGCACAAATTGGTCTAAATACTTCTTGAACACACCATTCATGAGACTCATGAACACTGCTGGTGCATTGGTCAAACCAAATGGTACAAATACGAACTCATAGTGCCCAAACCGAGTCTGAAATGCAGTTTTTGGGATGTCACCTTCCTTAATCCTCAATTGGTGGTATCCAGATCACAAATAAATATCTGAGAAAATCATTGCTCCCTTCATCTGGTCAAATAGGTCATCTATTCAAGGTACCGAGTACCTATTATTTATTGTGGCTTGATTCAAGTCCCTATAATCTATGCATAGACTTAAGGAACCATCCTTCTTCTTGGCGAAAATCATTGGTGCACCCTAAGGTGAAATACCAGGTCTAATAAATCCCAAGTCTAAAATCTCTTTTAACTGCATCTACAACTCACAAAGTTCTGGATCTGTCATCCTGTAGGGTGTCTTGGAGATTGGTTCTGCACCATGTTTTAGGTCGATTGTGAAATTGATCTCCCTCATAGGTGACAACCCATACAATTCATTAGGTAAAACATCCTCGAATTCTGACAAAACTAGGTGCTGATCCAGGGAGGGTCTTTTTTGGTCACTTATAGCCTTGGCCACATATAGCTTACAACATTTCCAGAGACAACATTTTACCTTCATTATGTAGATGAATCGTACATACACACTTCTGTTGATACCAGAAATCTCAACTGACCTATCTTCATCATCTAAAAAAATCACCTTCTTTTAAAATAGTCTACTAAATCTTGATGAGCTTCTAGCAAGTTCATTCCAATGATTACATTGTATGTCCCCTGCGCTGTGACATATGCCTTCAACTTAGTTATACACACCCCAAGGTTCACCTGACATTGGTAAATGCTAGGTCCTATTGCTTGTTTTATCCCATAAGCCATTTCGACTTGTTTAAGGTCATCATGCTCATAGGCTATCAACCCACATTTGTTTAATGCAACTGGTGAAATGAAACTATCTGTAGCACCATAATCAAATAAAATTTTAACTTTTGCATTGTTTATCATACCCGAGCTTTCTACCATGACAAATTGGTGTTCAACTCGTTGGTTATCAACTGCTGCATAGATTCAATGGTGGCTTTTTTCTCCCCCTATTGGTGCTTTTCCTTCTTTATGGTTGTTTCCAGTTTGTAACTCAGGAAAGTCACGTTGGTAATGACGTCCCTCACATCCCCAACAAGTGATGTGTGGTGGAGTTTGAACATAATGTTGTGGAGTTCTTTGGAAAGAGTTCCTTCCCCTGGGACCCCTTCCCCAACTTGTGGCTCCTCGCATATGACCTTGATTTGCACGAGTCCTCGAATTTTCCCTCCTACCTTTGAGTCAATGTTGTTTCTTGTCAATCTTAGGTGAGTGGTGAGTGATAGAAGAGTGGCTAAGTTGAACATTACACTAACAAAATGGTTAGTAAGCTTGTAGTTGCACTACTAAGGTTATATGGAAAGGATTAATCTAGTAAGGCATAGTGGTCACTGGTTATTTCTAATCGTTTAAGCTAAGATGTACTAGTGTCCATATATTAAGTATCACTGATTATAATGAGCCATGGTCATCTCTTTGTGCCTCTCATGCCTTCATCATTCCGAACAAGTAGAAGTAGATCAATGAACGGTGCCTTGTGACTGACTACTAGGCCCTCAACAAAGCCACTGCCAAAAATTAGTACTATTTGCGCTGGATAGATGATTTGTGAGTAGGTCATTATTAGATTACTACCTTTCTTAGTAGCTGAATAATGAGTAGGTAGTAGGTGAAAAAATCGATTCATCCTAGCCTTGCTACCGATTCAGTTCTAATGGCGGGAAGGCTTTGCTGGACCTCCATTAACTGAGATAACCACTCCTTTAGGGCTTTAAGGATTTCATCTATATTGGTTGGATTTTCGTGCTTCTATCAATTATTTGTCCAGCTTATGCACTGGCAACCATTGAAATCTCCATTGTCGGTGTTGCGGGTACAACCTTGTTTCCATATGGTGGTGGCCTAAAACTTCCTCCCCTGGAGAAGGTACGAGGGTCCTTCCCTATAAACCTTGGTTGTTGTGGAAAAATGATTTTGTTCCACCTTTTAAGTCTAAGTGCTCTTCAATATAACAAGCATGTTCAACAACTTCTGCAACTAAGGATGGTTTCCGCATTTGCACCATTTCCCTAATATTAGGGTTCAATCCATAAATGAAATGATTTGCTTGGCGTTGAGCAGTACCCATGTAGGAGACATACTTGACCAATTCCATGAATCTAATATCATATTCCTCTACCATGCAGTTTCCTTGTACCAAAGCATGGAAGACTCCTACCTGTTGTTCTTGATAATATGTTGGTCGGTACTTTTTCATTAATCTCTCTTCAAATAACTCCCAGGTAACTATGTCTAGAGTGAGGCGTAGTTGACGCTCTAAGTTACCTCACCAATTCAGGGCACTATCTCTAAGTTGGAATATCGCTATTTTAGGTTTTGAATTGGAAGTATAATCTCTTAGTGTGAATCACCTTCTCATTTCGTCTAACCAGGCTTCTACTTGTTCGTTGGCACAACCTCCAACAAAATATGGGAGTTTAATCTTTTGGAGCTCCTTAGTAATGTCCTCGATTGAAGGTCCTCTATTAAAGTATCTTGATCCCTTGAGATTTCCCAATCCCAATGGAGGGTGCTCCACTTCCACCTCAGTTGCCTAGTGCCCTCTTAAAGCGTCATTAATTGCTTCTAGGGAGCCCAAGATAAGGGCCAACTCTGATGATGGCAATGGGTTATTTGTAGGAGGTCCTTGTGATGATCCTCCTCGAGCTTGATTTTCCTGTGTCTTCACCATTTTGAATTGCTCAATTATCTGTATGACATGCAAGACTTATTAATGTAAATTAGGACTTGACAACTCTTATTCGACTCTCTCTCTCTCTCACACACACATAAAATGATAGGCATAAGTTTTTCTTTACTATGCTCATAAACGAGCATTATTAATAGTGGGTAGATCCCCAAGGATCTACTAAGTCTTCTCATGTGTGAGCTCTACATAACCTACAATTTTTCTCTTGATACTAGCTAGATTACTAGTGCAATGTATGTGTCAGTCACGCTCTAATGCTTTATTAACACCAAATTACTTTCTTTAGTATCCATAATTATTTATATAATTTAATATTAAAGTTAATTAATAAATTGGTTTAATATATTCAAATAATTAAATTAAATACTAATATGAATAATACCCTTTTAGTTATGCCTTCCTTCTATGGGAATTAGTTGTTCCTTCCCAACCTTTATACTATGTTTTAAAATCATTTATGTCCATTTTATGAATCTTAAGATTTCCTAGAGGACATATAAACAATTGGTCCTTGAAGCAAGGTTTAGCAAATAACCATGAATGTATGTTGTAATTTTTTATCTATCAATTGACATCATAGATCAACACCAAGTGGTTATTTGAAATTACACTACTATAACTCCTTCATCCTTTCAAATCCTAATTATTCTTAACCAATGATAATATAAAAGAATATATAACACATTGAAATAATATGAAAGTTACTAAATTCCTCTAGATGATATATGACTAGAAACAAATTTATGTCTATTGTAATATGGTTTTTACAAATGATTTTCTCATATCATCATAAATTTAGGTCATAATTGAATATGATAGTATAAAATAATATATAACACATTGAAATAATATGAAAGTTACTAAATTCCTCTAGATGATATATGACTAGAAACAATTTTATGTGTTTTGTAATATTGATTTTACAAATGATTTTATCATATTATTATAACTTTAGGTCATAATTGAATATGTCTATTATCTCTTATCACTTTTATTTATTTATAATATCTACATTCTTATGTTAAAACCCTTAAATCATGGCTTCTCTTTAATATAAGGATCTTAAAAGCAAATTCAACTAAAGTTAAAATATTTTGTGTAATTCAAACCTAAATGAATATGCTTTGAATTTAATATTTTGTTCTCTCCACACACACACATATATAATTTAAATCTCTAAATGTATATGTATTTTTTGGATAAGCTGAAAACCTATGACTAATATATAGACAAATTATATTGTTAAAGAGTATGATATTATCTATTATAAATTATTTTACTTAAAGCATTATTTATTTATTACTCTAGATATATAAGTTGTCAGATGTACCCTAAAATTATCATATGTATTTATAAACCAATTTTATTGTAAGAGCTTAGTAAATAATTTATCAAATTCATTTTAAAATCTAACCACTTATATACATTAATTTGCACAATAAAATTTATTCCTATCACCTCAAAACCAACCATAAAATTTCAAGCATATTGGATATGACACATGAATACCATGGCTTCTCATAAACATGGAGTTCGAAAACGAGTAATTTCACCAAGTCAAGTTTACTTTATTATTTTAATTCAAAGTTTATTCTTTTAATTAAAGTACTATAGTATATATATATATATATATATATATATATATAAATTTATATGTATTATAAAATATTAATTATTCTTAATTGAAATGATTATAAAATTGTATGAGACTTCATAATATTTTTTGTTAAATTGTATAATTATTAATTGCACGATGTTGCGGATTTCAAATTTATGTAGGAGAGAAAACAAAACAACTTTCAATTTTGTTTAAGAGAGACACAAAAACTCATATGTAGCTAGTGGACAATCTAATTCAAAGTTATTGATTTCAGTGTAACAACGTTTGTCATAGTATAAAAGAGTTATGAATAAAGTTATTACACATTGTTCTAAGAGTTTTCTTTGTTGCAAAGCAAAAATAGGTTCATTTTGTGATCCTATAAAGTTATTATTAAATTTTATTACTGAAGAAGACACACAAAAAATTTATTTACATCAAAATTATTAATATAATTATTATTAAATATTTAATTAAAATAATAATTACATATCTAAAACTATTATATAAGAAAAATGCATTCGAAAACTTCCATACATTTTTAAATATATTTAAATCACTCAAATTTACCACAAGGAAAGATGATAAAATTCTTCCACCCATTTTTAAACGTATTTAAATCACCCAATTTTGCCATAGGAAAAGATGATAAAATTCTTCCACTAGTTTTGCAATGTATTTAAATCAACCAATTTTACCGTACGAAAAGATGATAAAATCGTATACATACCTGGAATTTCAGGTGTTGATCTAAAGAAAGCTTGAGTCACAAAAGAGGAAAATGGGAAGCGATTTACTTTCATGGAGTGAAACGTTAAGAGAGGTACAGGCTAGAGAAGAGAAATTAAAACCTTCAATTCACTTACTGTTCGGATTATTTTTTTTTTAACATAACTAATCGTAAAAACACATCCAAATTATTATTTTTTTTGGTTTATTATCAAGTTAAAGTAGATTCTTTTTCCAAAATCTAAATTCATTTATATTTTCTTAGTCTACAAAATTTCATAAAAAAAATCATAATATTTCTTAGCATGTTATATTTGTATGAAAACATAATATATCATTATTGTATGAAGTATGAGTATAATATATAGAATATTTCGTTGTTTGAAGTATGAGAACTTAATTTGTTTGAGATTTAATATTTATAATATTTTTTCTGTTTTTCCGTGTAATTTTTATAATAAAGAGGTTTACAAGTAATTATGAAGGTTACAACCTTTTCTCGAGGGGATTTGAGTCTAGTGGGTTTTTGGGTCCAAATTTTAAATTTGTCTGTGATACCATATGTGAGGATCCAACCTAGGGTCCTCTAACTAAAAATAAATTTATTTAATTTAATCACAATAAGAAGGAAAATAACATGTTTATAATTTTACATTTAGTTGATAAAACCATACAAGAAAAATTTGATCAATAACATATGAAACATATAAGATTTTTTTTTTACAATCATTTACATAAATAAAATAAAAAATGGAAGAATACTTGTCATGCAGAAAGAGTTAATCTTACGGACAAAACCAACCTCCCTAGAAGCCTAAGACTTTCTAGTGACAAACAAGACAATTAAGAGCAATCCTTCTCTAAACATGCATTTACCATAGAAGAAATCAAGTGTTTAGATCCTACCTGTAGTCCAACGTTGTTGTAGTAGTCCAGCCTCGTTGATCCGGATGAGCTCCTCCTTCACTTCGAAACCTGCATTCACTAACAATCAAACAATTAAATAGCACCTGAATATGTCATAAAATAAAACATATTCAACATATAGACCAAGGAGTATATGAAACAACTCATTAATAACAAATTGTTGAGAAGAATGGACTTATTTGTATTAATAGGAAACAAAAGAAACCATTACAACCTGAGCCTTGGTGTTGTGCATGTTCCTCCCAGGGTCTAGCTAGAGTTTTCCTTTACTTTGATAAGCTCACCCACTTCCAAATGAAACAAGAAAGGATAGGAATCTCTCCTCACAAGCTTCTACAAGGAAGTCCTAATTCCAGCAGTTACCCTTTAGAATGTTCAGCTTTTTTCAACCTCCCCTCCTCTGGCCCAAGGCCTGTATTTATAGTTTTCTAGAGGAAGTTATTCAGTTCCAACATCAATGGGATACTCCCTCTTTTGGATGGGGTAGCTCCTCTCTTGATGGGATAAGTTCCTCTATCATAGGGATGCAAGAACCATCTGGAGGCGCTCAATACACGTCAAACACTCTTCTAGAAGGCTCTAGAAGTGACCACAAGTAACTTTTTAAAGATGAAACTCGTGCCTTTTGACCTTTACAAGGGTACACACCCATCCTTTGGCTTACAAAGCATACAAGTATGCAGGTACAGTGTGTTTGGGATGCGTACACGCAGGCAAGGTAGAGAGAACCTGCGTACCTAGAGATAAAACATGTTTTTAGTGACTTTCTCTCTTTTTTGAAGCTTGACATGAAGAGCAGAGGTATTAGGCTTCTCAAGGAGGATAATATGACTATTGATGGAGCCATATTAACTACAGATAGTCATGGTGACAAATTTTAGTGTAACAGCTGCCAAGAATTCCAGTTTGGTGGGGGTTGAAAATACATTGGATTGTTAAATCCTTGATTTTGTTATCCCTACCAAGGTCTTCTTGCAACAAAACAAAGAGGTTCTATAGAATTTGGGACTATTTATTCTTGAAAGATAGCCTTAAGACCCGGGATTGAAGGACAACCCTTGGTCTCATTATTTTCGGAAGAAATCATACAAGTTTCTACAATTTTTTCATCTAAAGGGCATTCCC
>APFE030561819.1:50055-62943 GCA_000404065.3 Pinus taeda | reverse complement strand
TACATTAAGAACTTGATTTCAAAAATAAATTTCATTTATACATACATACATACATACTAAGTATAATTTAATACATACTTGTCTTGTTGGCTTCTATGAGATTATTTCAATTACAAATAATTTATTTAAAAATTGAAATTTACCAAATGTTCATAAGGGTGGGAAAATCAAATGTCGTATGTTGCAAAAAGTTTAAATTCATTTATTTATAACTCGTATACTGAACGAACTTGAACGATATACTTAACATTCATTACCAAATAATTATTCCATGTGTTGTTATGAAGAACATTTAATTTTACATGGAGTTTTATTTCAAAAAAAAAAATGTCACATTTATGCACTTATATTAAACCTCATGATAGGAAAATAAAAGTCGATAAATGGATTTATATAGGTCACTTAGAACTCATTATCAGTTACTTATAATTTGTTTTGTAAAATATATATTTATTTACTTACATTAAGAGCTACATTTCAAAAATGCATCACATTTATAAACTTCTATCAATGCATATAACCAAATAGAATTCTTCAAGTCATATTGGTTTATATGAAATTATTTAAATCACAAATAAACTATTTAAGAATTGAAAATGACAAAATGTTAATATGAATGAGAAAATCAAAGTCTTATGGTGCAAAAAGTTTAAATACAACTATTTTTTTTGACCCATCTCTTTAATGAGTATAGATCATCCACTTAACACATTGTTAACTAATTATTCCATTTTTTATTAAGAAGATACTTTTTCTTTACATAGAGCTTTGTTTCAAAGCAATACAATATGACATTAATACACTCTTAATAAATTAAGTGATAATGAAATACAAGTCAATAAATCGATTCCTTATTAAATTATGTGAGATGAGATGATTGCATATAAAAATAGTCAATTTAAGAATATATAAAAAAGTCATGGATTAAAAATCAAATGCCCTACAATTTAACGAGTAGTATTCACCTATGAGCCATCACCCATTAGCCTAAAGTGTCCACTTAATACTTATTATCAACAAATTATAAGACTTATTTTTGGAAGAAATGCATCATATATACGAATATTATATATCACATTTATACAATCATATTAATGGACATAACTAAGTACAAGTCAATAATACAATTCTAGCTCAAATCACATGATTTTAGTTTATTTAAAACACAAATTTACAAAATATAACTTGAAGTAATGAAAAGATGCCTTACAGTTAAAGACATAATCCATCAGGAGTGTCTAATCAAACCTTGATAGTCCACTTAGCAATCATTATCATTAATTATATGTTTTTTTTTAAGAAATACAAAATTACTTACAATAGATTTTTATCTTAAAAATTACAAATCACATTTATGCACTCATATTAGTGCATTTTATATGTAAACAATGAATAACTGACTTTGTGCCTTATTGATTTTCAATATGATATGATTGCAGTTACAACCATTAATTGATTTAGGCATATAAATTTATGAAAATTATGGATTAAGAAATCACATATCTTATGCTTCAAAAAGTTCAAATCATTCACCTATGACACATTTCCCATTGGCCTTAATAGTGAATAATGCATTGTGAATAGTGAATAGTGCACATAATATTTATCAAGTAAATTAGTATACATTCTTTAGCAATAATTACACCTTTGTTTGCAAGGATTTCTATTTCAAAACTTATATTTCACATTTATATATGATTATTGATGCATATAAGTAAACATACGTCATTAAAAATAAAATGCCTCGATGGTTCATGCAAGATAATTTAAATGACAAACAATTCATTTAAGAATGCACGCACACATCTTAGAAAAAAAATTGATACAACAAATTCATTGCAAAATAAATTATAAATAATAAGAAATATACATATTAATATAATTGGCAATTCCCATATATTTCAAAAAATATAAAATCATACAAATTGATTCAACAAAAACTATATCCAAAATGTATCAAAAATTTGGAATGTACTTTTCAACAAATTTATAAAGGAAATTATCTCCATCCAATACAATGAAGTACATGTTCTATTTAACATTTGAATGTACTAATGTTTTTTATTGATAAGATGAAGTGTCTTAAGAAAGGGGAATAAAACTTGCATAAGCCAAGTATCTTGCTCTTTTCATGTATAGGATTTTATCAACATGTGGTTTGATCGATATCCAATGAATTGAGAAGTATGCTTTGTTGTATCTATTAGCAATACATTTGATTCTTCATAATTATCTCCATATTGGGACCACACATCAGTCAACGTTTTCTCATGAAATTGTCTTGTTCTTCCTGCATCCAATTTTGTTTGCAAATGACAATGAGACCTGTCCCATGCAAATTTAAAGTCCTCTACATCAATATTTGATTTTTCTAGTACTTTCCGAATATACTTGTCAGTGACATTTAATGTCCATATTGCGACATCATAATTTTTTAAGCAACATTTTCATACTTGACTGAAAAGGCCTTAAAAAATAGGACCCACCACCAAACTGCCAATCTGGTTCTCTTTGAATATGAAAATTTAGTTAATCTTTGGCGTATGATTGGAAGAATACTCCTTCCATTTCAAATATCACCATCTTTTGACTTGTAGTAATGCTCATCTGCATCTACACTGCAACCACATGTATGATATTAACACATCTCCACTTCGACACTTCATTGATTAAGGACATAAAAACCTACCAATTTAAATATGATGTTAATATTTATTATGAATTATTTCCATTTGTATGCAAAGGGAATTTTACAATGAGTTAATAGTAATCACAAAATACAAATACAATGGCCCCAATAAAATGAACAAACTAATGATATGTTTACTTTATACATACAACATAATACCTTTATTTAATTTTTATGGAATAAAAATATTCTAAGAACGCATTGGGCCACCATTTAAATCATTGATTTTAGAATTTATAATGATTTCTTTAATTACAATTGAAAAATATCATTACAATGGTCTAATGAAAGTAAACAAATAAATTATATTTTAATTTCCACATACAATATAATACAATTTTTAAATTTCAAACCTAATTATTTATATGCTAATTTGTAGAGTCTCTACCTTAGTTTCTTTTGGTGCTTCTTTTAGTACAAATTGTATGTTTATTGTTAGTGCTACCTACAACCTAATATAGCTTTATGTTTATTGTTGGTGCTACCTACAACCTAATATAGTTTTTCAACTTACATGGATTAAAAAATGTTATAAAAATACAATGGGCCATCCTTCACATTAACAATTTCTAAGAGGTATAATGATAACTTAAACCAAAATTGAAACAAATAATTGTAATGATCTAATTCAAACAAATATACCAATTATCTATTCATTTTCACATTTAATGTAATCCATTGTAAAAAGTTCTATAGCATGGAAAATTTTGATATGAAAACATTAAATGGCCATTCAAATCAATAATTATTATCAACACAGTGTCTTACCAAAAATAAGGAAAATAAAAGTACTTTGCTTTTAGTAAGGACAAACCAAATCAACAATTATTTTATAAGTGTTGTGAAATAAAACTAATAATTCATGATGTCATACACATAATAACATGAAATAGACATCGGTCATATTAAGGTACTTCTAAATGTAATTGAACATCTTTAAAAGTAGCTCGCACATTTGTAGCCTTCTTGAGTTTATGCAACATTCTCCATAGCTCATCGAACAACCAGTTATCCTCTTGATATGTTCCAATGAATGGGATTATCTTTCACGCTCTCAAGTGAACAACCCACTATAATAGTATTGGTTGCATCATATTGTGTATGCGTTTCCCACACTTTTTTCAATGATTTAGTGTGTATAACTTTGCTTGGATTGTCAATGACCTTATGTCCCTTTTGTGGTTTACAATCTTAAGAAGTCCACATAAACACAAGTTTATCTTAAATGTTTCTGAAACCAACTTTTTTAAAACTCTTGTTGTGCTTTCTTTCAAAGTTGTCATCCAAATTGCAATGTCAAGATATTCATTTTTGAAACACATTTCAAAAAATGTTTTTGCATGTGGATGAATCCAAAATAATTTTTTCTCTATTGTGTAATCAACATTAGTTCCCATTTTCTAAATATGCTCGTTGTTTGTTGCTTCATCATCGATGCTATGATAAAAAAATGTCCTTCAATTCAATAATAACTAATTTATTTTTAGTTATTTTGGCTGCAACACAATGACAAATAATATAGTCAAACCATTTTATTCATGTTACAAAAATTACTAAATAAATTGTTGAAACAATACACTTACCTTCAGTGGTTTTTTCACTATTTATAGATGAAATAATAAGTTCTTTTATCATCTTGATATAACTTGGAGTAAACATATTAAACATTCAATCAACTACCAACTTCTTATTAAACATTCAATCAAATACCAATACCAAGAAAAACATTAGTAATGAAACCCTTAAAAAGAAACACACCCACACACACCTTTAACATTATTTTGATTGTTAATTTTGTCCTTTCTATTAGTTCCTATAATAAAAATGTACAAAGTTATGGTAGTTACAGGCATTAGAGTTCAAAGAATAATAAAATAAATAAGAAGACAATTTATAAGTATTTGATATGACATTATCTTCATATTTGTAGCTTTGCACCTCATCATCATCTTTGTTACCTTTATTTTTCTCTAAATTAAACATATAAAATATTTTGAATTGTGAAAATGAATAAAATCATTAAATAATAAGGAAAACAAGTGGACAAATTATAAGTACCTAATATTATATTTTTTCCTTGATTAAAGCTTTGTTTCACATTCATTTGATCAATGTCTTTTTCTCCTTGCTTGTCTCTATAATAAATATAAAAAAATGTTATAAATTGTGTCAATGAAAAAAATTCATTAAAAAACTATACAAAAAACGAATCGTCTTTAATTGTCCATATAATATTTTGGTCTTGATTGTAGTTTTGTGGGACATTCCCTTAGTCACTATATTCATTCTCTTTATTTCCAACTATAATCAATAAATGAAATGCTATGATTCACGATAATAAAAATAATAATTTAGATTAAAAAAAGAAGAGTTACAATGATTAATACCCATTTCTATCCCCATCATTCCATGGTCATTGTCTTGATTAATTTCATTCTTCTCATAATTCCCTATAATAAACATCCGAAAATGTTATGAATGTGGAAATTAAATAAATTCAAAAAGTAACAAGAGCAACAACCAAACAAATTATGTACCTGGTATGATAACTTCTTCTCCTCCTGTTTCCATTTCTAAACTTTTTTCAACATCATAAGCACTATATTGATTATTTTTTTTGCTTCCCACATTCATCATTCTTTGTTTTAGAATCTCCATCATTATTCATTTTAGTAAACACTTTGACAATTAAAAATATAAACAAAATATTATACAAAGTATTATAAGAGAAACAACAAAGAAATTGTATTAACTAAATTTTCTAAGAAGTTAATAGATCCTGGATTTGATAGTTGAAAATATTTCTAATTATTCAACATGATTATCCTTTGTGACTATGTTTTCACAACACATTCAATTATTCTTCCATATGTACAACAAGCCTTGGTTTAATTTGTCCTCGCATAAAGAGTAATAACCACTTTTGCATCACTACACTGTTGGTGTTTTTCCAATAAATCCATTCAGAAATCATAATCTCTCTCATTTTCATCAAATGTGTCTTCAAATGTGTGAGAGTATTTTGAAGCTTCCAAAATTTTAATTCTTAAGTATATAAATGTATAGTAAAAACTATATCATAACTATACCTGTTTTGAGACTTATATTCATAAATGCCACTAGTCATTTTATAGTTGATCTTGGAGTTCTTTATGGCAATTTCCAAAAACTTGCGTACATCATTACAAAACCAAAGTTCTACTAAGAGAACTTAGTAATGTCATTCAACTCATTTTTTCCATAAGAAATCGAAAAAAAATCAATATCATATCCTTGTGGAATGGTTCTTTTTTCGAAGCAAGTGTATGCGGAACAATAAGGTTAGCATGTAAAATTGCTTGCAACTCACATTGGAAAAGTGTGAAAAAGTGTTGACAAAATATGAAACCCCCAAAATGACAACCAAATTCAAAATTGTTGTCAACCCATTGAACACTTGTTGATCCATTTATCATTTTTTCAAGGACTCCACATGCTTGTTGAGAAAGGGACTCTATCTTTGTATTATGTGTTCTTTTTACATAAGTAGACTCCTCCACCATGTTGTAAAAGTTGGAAAATATAATATCGTTAATTTCATAATTCTCAAGAATGTTTAATGTGGTAAAATTATTCTCATTCAATTTCTCATCATGAATTTGACAATATGTAACCATTGCCTTCAATAATGTTATGTTGGTTTTCGATTTAGAACAATAATCTTTTAATTTTGTGGCATTTGTTGGATGATTAAGTGGAATAAAAAACCAAATGGTTTCATCCAATAGTTTATCTACTACTGAAGAAATTTCTTCCATTGTTAATCCCCGATGGGCCGAAGAGTACATGTTTTCAAATTGTGTAAACTATTTTTCTAGTTCTCAAAATCAGGTTGACTTGGAGAACACTTTAATGTTCCTAGCTGGTAACAATTAAAAACAATGTACCATTTATCCCAAATAGGTTGACCAAGATATAAGAGAATGTTTTTATCAGGAAAAAAAAAAATTCTAATTGGACACTCGAAGAAGGTGCAAACATTTCATCATTGGCCTGATAAAAGAATAAAGATAAGCTAATCAACAACCATTTATTAGCATAATGTATAACCATTGTAACAAAGTATAAACTAATTATAAAATTGTCATACTATTTAAATATTTTGGTGGTATGTTTCTTGAACATCCTTTTTCCTTGGATGCTTCCTTCGAATTCTCACTAGCTTCATAGTCTATGGTTTTTGATAATAATAAATAAATAAATAAAGTAAAAAATTATTAACATAATTTCGAATTATTGAAGAAAGTATGAATTTATAAATACTATAACTAATCGCATCATTATATGTGTAACAAAAATGAACAAGAACAATAACAAGTGTAGAACTCACAATAATAGCTAATCATGGTGTTGATTAGAAAAAGGGAACCCCCAAATAATTTATTATGTTCTGTTAATCGTGACTATAGGCAAGTTATCACCTATTAGCTTTCCTTCTAGCATGAGCATAAACACATTTCCAAAAAACATTACATTGTGAATAAATAAATAAAACTGTAGAGACTACAACATCATATTTACAGAAAATTTATCTTTTATAGTCATGTGTATTCTTAGCTTGCTTTAGAAACCATAAAATCAAAACACAATGTGATGTGGCCCGTCCACGCGGTCCCACGCCAGCTCACTCCCTCACGGTACTTCGCTGATATTCATTATTGATTATGGTTTGATTGCTGATATTTTAGTTTCGATTTGGTAATTGAATGCAGAGGTGATTGTTAATCTACCTCCCTGTATTTGCCCGTCTTCGTTATGACACCTGTCCGCCTCAAGTTTGCTGAAACCCTAATCTCTCTATCACCATTTTCCCTTGTCAACTCGCGCTCATTTGCATTTTTACTCCGTCGTTTTCGCTGCTCTGAAGTCTCGTTCCGAAGCTCGGCTCCACCTCTGTGATAGTTGTCTGTATATGACGATACTCTGCTGAATTTCTGAGGGTTTCTTGCTAAATGTCGTGGTTTGATACTGTATTACTGTCTGTGTATTCGGTTCATGCGTTTCACTGGTAAGTTGTGGCTCTTTACTAGGTTTTCTGTTGGTTTTTCGTGGCTATGCTATGTCGACTGGTTATCCTTCTGTATTTGTTGTTTGTCTCGGTCAATGGCGCTGCAATTTTATGGTAATTCTTGGTGTTGAGGGTTTCTGGTTTGCTCAGTTGGCAATGTGTAGTTGGTTGGTCTGCAACTTGGTATTCTCCGGCGCTCGACTCGGTGCTCAGGTAATTTACTGGTTCTCTGCTATATTTCTTTGTTTTCTTTTCGAACTATAGCTAACAATGCTCGGCCCCTCCGTGGCCAGGGTTTCGTCTCGGTGAGTGGTGGACTCGTTCACCTACAGGTATGGCTTTCTCCCTTTAGCCATACGCACTTTACTTCTAGCCAATTCGTCTTGAACCTTACGGTTTCTTGTTTGGTTCAAGGGTTTTGTTATGCCATCAGTCCCTAACTTAATTCTTTGCTATTGTTACAGGTGACCGGTTCTGTGGCTCTTCACACAGGTTTCGGTCCATGTTCTTCCGGGTATTTCTGTTCTCTTCCTTGGTTGATTTCGTGGCTCTTTAGTTTGCCTATGTCTGCTTGTATCGTTGGTCTGTATACTTAAATGCCCTGGTGGCCTTTTGCTCTCTACTGTAGTTTCGGCGTCTGTATATTTGTTTATTGTAGCGTTTGAGGGTTTGGGTTGCTCCCAACCGTAGCCGTGGTGTATAGGTTCTCTGTCAATTCTGTTAGTGGGTGATGTGGTTCATCGAACCCTCATCACGAAATTCATTTATGTAATATTTAATTGTACAGGCCTGCAATGTAATATATATCGGAATTTGCAAATTTTATGGTTAATCTCTGATATTGTTTCTTACCCAGTTTCGACCGTGGGTCGTTGTACTCCTCGACTCTGTCACCTTTTTATGCCTGCTGTTCACTCTCGTCTTGATTTGTCTTGAGACTCGGGGTATTTGGAATGTCGGTCCTGTATTTTACCTGTAACGATATTTGTCATGCGATAATATGTATATGCTTGAACTTGTTTTGTGACTCTCGGTCACTATGTTTGCCTGCACGAATTATTTGTACAGCAATATATATGGATAAAATTCTTTAATGCAGAGGACTCATGTATTTCGCTCTTACATCTATTTGTGCACAGAATATTTAGATGAAGGGAAGTTTTACTTCTATTACATTAATTCTCTCTTTCTATTACTTAGCTGCCGAACCCCCTTTTGGTTTTTGGTCTGTCCCTTTATACAATAGGTACAGGTAGTTTGATAGCTGTAGATAGTTATCTTTTACAGTTTGTCAGACAGTTATGTTATTTCAGTTTTGCTTGGCAGTTACTAAAACTTACTCTGCCTGTCTTCGTTTGTCTAGTTTGTCTCTCTGGTCCCACAAAGGGTTGCTGTTTACATTATTGGTATTAATCTAATCCTAACAACTACAATTAACACCTGTTGCTATAGTAAAGTAAAATAAATAAAAATTTACCAACATAAACTAAATGCTGTAGTTGACTTTGGTAGAAAATAAAAATAAAAATGCAAGAACCTGACAGACTTGCTGTCCTTTGTCGAATTGCTCATCTTTCCCAATCTTCTTCAGAAACTTTGTCCGCCCTGTCTCGGTCTTCGCCCTGTCGACCAGATGCTCCTGCATCAGGCTGCCGGGGTAAAAGAGAGATCTCATGGCTCCGTTCCATGAGCGCCTCCACCGAATAGCCCGCCTTCCGAATCTATGTTTCGTCGAGCTAGGAACTGTCCTCCATTGGACGGTCCTTCCACTTGACGAGATAACGCAGATACTCCTTTCTGCGCGTCCTCTTGGCTACCTGTGTGCTGATGATTCCTTTGATTTCATGAGTCTTAACCGACGGTAACTGTTTCTTCCAAAGACTGCTCTCGAACTGGGTGTCCCATTGTGGCTGTACCATTTTTCCGTCTTCTGCCTGGGCATGATATGGAAATAGGTCTGCCACGTTGAATATGGGAAATATGCCTATATTAGGTGGCAGCTGAATTTCATATGCATTCGCTGAAAACTTGCGAAGAATTTTGCATGGGCCGATTTTCTTAAACTTCAGTTTGTTATACGTACCCTTAGGAAACCGTTCCCGACGCAAATGCGCAAGCACTTTGTCTCCAATCTCGAAATGTACCTCACGCCGTTTGATGTCTGCATGCTGTTTATATTTCTGCGTGCTGTCCTGTAATCTCAATTTAACTTTCTCGTGCAGTTTGCTCATTGCTTCGGCAAAATCTTCCCCGTCTGCACTCCTCCTTTCTAGCTGTCCTAAGTCGCATAATTCATGTACTCCCCGCGGATGCATACCATATAAGATTTGGAATGGGCTCAGACCTGTGCTCCGATTAGGCGAATCGTTATAAGCGAATTCTACCTGGGCCAGAGCTCGATCCCACAATCGCGAGTTTTCTCCTGTCAAACTTCGCAATAAGTTGCCCAAACTCCTGTTCACCACTTCCGTCTGTCCATCAGTCTGCGGGTGATACGCGGAACTGAAATTTAACTGTGTGCCCAGCGTTTTCCACAGGGTGCACCAAAAATGCCCTGTAAATTTTACATCCCTGTCTGAAACTATAGTTTTTGGTAAGCCATGTAATCGAACTACTTCTGTGAAGAAGAGGTGTGCCACGTTTGTGGCATTGCTAGTCTTCCGGCACGGAACGAAATGAGCCATATTTGAAAATCTATCCACCACCACCATCACTGAATCATAACCCCGCTGTGTTCTAGGCAATCATAGGACAAAGTCAATGCTGACTGAATCCCATGGTCTGCTTGGAACTGGTAGGGGCGTATATAACCCAGTATTCTGGCTGTGCCCTTTCGCCAGTTGGCAGATTTTACACCTGGTTACATACCTCTGTACGTCCCGACTCATTTTCGGCCAGTAATAAAAATGTCCTAGCTGTTCCAATGTTTTATCAACGCCAAAATGTCCTGCTAAACCTCTGCTATGTTTCTCTTTCACTAGATTTTCCCTCATCGAACAATCCAGAATACATAGCTGTCCACCACGAAATAACAATCCTTCTTGTAAATTAAAATCCAGCCATGGGCTTGTATTTTGTAAGACAGGATTTTAGCATGCCTCGAAGGCTTCCTTGAAATCCGCGTCCATCTGGTACAAATCCTTCAAATACTCAAACCCCATCACCTATATGCCGCTTTCCTGTAAGAGCAAAGCTCTTCTGCTTAAAGCATCCGCCACTTTGTTGGCTTGCCCACTTATGTGCTTCAACACGAAAGTAAAACTTTGTAGGTACTCCACCCACTTGGCGTGCTTATGGTTCAATTTGTGCTGCTGTGTTATGTACTGTAACGCTGAATTATCAAAGAACAAAACGAACTCATTACCTAGTAAGTAGTGCCTCCAATGCTTCAAGGCTTGAACCACTGCATAGAATTCTTTGTCATATGACGAATACTTCTGCCAACTTTCATTTAGTTTCTCACTAAAGAACGCCACTGGTCTGTCCTCTTGACTGAGTACAGCGCCGATAGCTGTCCCGCTTGCATCACATCGAACTTGAAAAGGTTTGCTGAAATCGGGCAGCCTCAAGATTGGCCTCTCCGTTATTTTCCGTTTTAGAAGTTGAAAACTGTCTTCTGCTGCTTTAGTCCAGCAAAAAGGTTGACTGGCCTTTTTGATGGTCTCTAGCATTGGCGCGCAGATTTCACTAAAATTCTTAATAAACTTTCTGTAAAAACTTGCTAAACCGTGAAAGCTACGTACCTCGAATAAACTCTTTGGTGACGACCAACTCATGATCGCTGTAATCTTCTCTGGGTCCATTTTTAACTCATTCTCCGCCACTACGAATCCCAGAAAAATTAACTCCTTCTGTAGGAAAGTGCATTTCTTCAAATTTACCAGCAGTTTGTTCTGCTGCAGCTTCTCGAATACTCTTCGGATATGTTGAAGGTGTTCTCTTTTCGTCCTGCTAAAAATTAAAATATCATCCAGATAGACTATCACGAATTTTCCAATAAATTCCTTTAACATTTCGTTCATCAGTCTCATAAAGGTACTTGGAGCGTTACTCAACCCAAACGGCATAACCGGCCATTCGTACAGTCCTTCGTTGGTCTTGAAGGCTGTCTTCCATTCGTCTCCTTCTCTAATTCTGATCTGATGATACCCACTTTTCAGATCGATTTTCGTAAAATACACTGCCCCACTAAGGAAATCCATCATGTCATCCATCCTAGGCAAGGGAAACCTATGTCGGATGGTGATCTTGTTTATAGCCCGCGAATCTGTACACATTCGCCATTCTCCACCCTTCTTGGGCGCAAGGACTGTAGGTACTACACAGGGGCTTAAACTCTCTCTGATCAGTCCCTTGTCCAACAACTCCTGCACTTGTTTGCGTACTTCTTCATTGTCCTTTGGACTCATTCTGTACGCTGCCTTGTTCGGTAAAATTGCTCCCGGTATAAAATCAATGTGATGGCTTTTTAGGAGGCAACTTATCAGGTAACTCATCAGCTGCAATATCTTGAAACTCTTCTAACAGCTCCTGTACTTCCTTAGGAAATTCTATTTTCTCTAGGCTCAGTAATACTGGCTTCATCCTCTTCACAACTGCAAAATTCATTTCAATTTCATTAATCTATTTTATGAACTATTTTCCTCCCATTAATAACGCCTTTGTTCCACTTGATTCTGCTGAATCTTCCTCTTTGATGGGTACGAGTGTGTGTTTGACCCCATCCTTCGTAAACTTGTAACAATTCGTTTTCCCATCGTGTGTCACCTTCCTGTCATACTGCCATGGTCTTCCGAGCAGTATGTGGCACACGTCCATGGGCATAATATCGCAGACCACTGTATCGTGGTACTTGCCAATGCGAAACTCCACTTCGCATTGTTCGTCAACCAACATCTGGTGGCCTTTCTGTAGCCACGACACCTTGTAAGGTGTGGGGTGCTTCAGCCGCTTCAACCCCAGTTTTTCCACCATCTCAGTGGCAACCAAGTTATCCGTACTCCCACTGTCTATTATCACATTGCAGCATTTCCCATGCGATTTACAGACTGTCCGAAACAGTGACTTCCGCTGTGTTGGTTCAGCCACTTCCTTGGTTGGCTTTAGCAGAACTTTATTCAAAAGCAATGCTTCTCCCGTTTCTGCCATATCT